>CM034148.1:218413173-218588258 GCA_019776745.2 Taxus chinensis
CTATATGATGTTTTAGTTGAGTTCACCTTAACACAAATGTTTTGTTCACGTGTTTTTAATAATATATAATCCTACCTAAGACATCTATCTATTTTATGTGTTAAATGAGGTTTTATTGCAATAATAAGCTTCAATCATTTGAGTGATGATGGTTTGGGTTATAATGTTCTACAATACATTTTATATTTAAAATAAATAAATATAGAAATATGAGTGGCCCCATTGTGTATGAAAAATAACGATAATTTGTACACAATTTTTTGTTTCTTGATAGAAATTTAATATTGGAAAACATCTCATAAAAATCGTTAGATACATATACCATTTGTCACCAATGCCAACATTTTGACCCAAGAATGTATTTCAATAAAATTTTACTCCATTAAAGTTTTATTAATAGATGTTAAGATACTTTGAATAAGAAAAATTAAGCAAGCCTAATTTAATCATAATGTATAGATTTTGTTACAAACTTATTTTCTTTAATTATTTCAATAAGGAACTATTGCATGAATCAATTACATGGACTTGGATGCATGGAAATATATCATAGAAACAATTATGCATTACTATTAACATAAGGTGTGAATTAAAAAAAGAGACATATTTTAATTTAGTCACCATTTTTTTTCCTAACAATGTTTAAATTTAAAGATAAAATTAAAAGCCTTGAAGATTTGGTTGCATATAATTTTTTTCTTCACATTAATGTGTGAAATATAGGGTTTTCCATTGTTTTTTGTTGTGATTTTTATGTTATGTAATATGATCATTGATAATGGGAAACATGTTAAAGTATTTAATTAACTATATGATATTATATGTGATTAAGATGCACTTATACTATTAAATTATAATAAAATATCTAGATAATTCACCTATTGGTGCACACTTACCCACATCTATCAATAGATAAGAGCATCACTCAAGTTATTGACTTGATTGACTTCCACTATTAAAGGATTAAAGAAAACTTGCTCCCCAAGCTAACTACTCTCTAACCTAAATGATATCATCTGCTTGTTTTTTTATAAAAGCATAAAGAGCTAGTGATAGTGGTGATTCATTGTGGAAGAGAGTATAAATAATTCACCCATTAGTGTAAAGTTATCCACATCTATTAATAAAGAAGAGTATCATTCAAGGTATTGACTTGATTGACTTTTGCCATTAATAGATTAAAGAAAACTTACTCTATAAAATAACAAAATTTTAACCTTAATGATAACCTCTACTTATTTTTATAAAAGCATTGAGAGCTAGTGATATAGGTGATTCATTGGGGAAGAGAGTTAGAGGTATACATGTGGATGTAGCCAAATATTTCAATAAAGAATCTACCATCTTAATTTTTTTTTGTTATGTCTTTATTTTAAACTTTCATTGATTCATAATATATGCATATATATGTAGGTGGAATTTAATGCATGTTATAGTGATTATGGAGAATATTAAGAAATCTAATATGGTTTTAGAGTGCACTTATTAGATACACATACATATTATGAAAAAATACTTTTACAACTATTCAAGTATGATATTTGGTTGCTACCTTATATTTATAATTTCATTAACCTTTCTACTATATTACAATCTTATACATATTAAAATTTCCAACACTCACACTTACTATTGGAAAAAATGGAAGAGCTACTGATAATTTAAAATACATGTTATTAAATCACCAACTTGATATCCATACTCTAAAATATGAAGTGGACATCCTAATGACTGATTTGAGTGATACAAAAAGAAAAATGGAGAAAGATATTGATATTTTAAAATAAGTCTTCTAGTACTATGAACAAGAAATTCTTAAACTTAAATACAAAGTAAACAATCTAAAAACTACCTTAGAATAATAGAAACTAGGTATGTATATACAATTTTTACAATCACTTTTCCTCCTTCTACCTCTTATTTAGAAATCCATTACAATCTACATTTCTACTTCTAGCTTATTTTGAAAGACATAATTAATAACATAATATTAATGTATATTGTAATGTAAAAAACATGGATTATGGACCATAACCACTATTACAACATAAAAGCATGGAGAAATACATTTTTATACAAAAATTACAATGAAGAAGAATATACACCATCAAAGTCGAAAAAAACGAACAAACTTCCACTAACTTAGAAAGCATAGAAAAAAGTTAATTAACATATGAAAAAAAATTGTTGGCTAGTTGATGGATAGAATATAGTAACATAATAACATATTGGTTATTGATTCAAAAACTTTGTGTACATACAAAAAACATACTGAATTGTAATAATTTAGGCCTCCTTAGTTATTATATATACTGTTCTATTAACTGTTATGTAATTAAAAAAAGATTAATTTTATTAGATATATTACATACTAAATGATTTTGTCCATAAAAAATTTCTCCAACAAAAAAATCATAATACACGAAACAATTTAGGTAGTTTCTATAAACACTAACAAGCTTTACCCCTAAATGCAAAATCCATTTCAACGTAAAATTTTAAATACCAAATATCCTTCCTAATTTTTATTCTCATCACTAAATGTAACACCCCATGTAATAGCCCATACGTAAATATCTCATGACATATATTTGCAATCATGTGAGCAACAACTAGTTATACAAGTGTGCTACATAGCCCAAGTGGTTGGGTTTTTTACAAAATCATTGAGTGAGAGAGGTTGAAACCCTTCCATTCTAAGCAATATTTTTCTTAAAAAAAAATTTAATGCATTTTTTACCATTATTTGGAAAATTAAAAAAATGGGGGAGAGGGTGAGGAAATTTTTAGAGAAAGAAATCTAAAAATACCCTCCTTAAGTTGGTGCTTTCTCAATGGACTCCTGATTTCAGATCCACGAGCCAGGTCACGTTGAAAATTCTAGTTTGGATTGAACTCCCTGATCTTCCTGTTCATCTCTGGTCATTTCTTTCGGAGATTGTGAAACCCATTGGTAGGGTGATATGCCATGAACAAGAGCGTTTTTTAATGCTCATCCTAACAAGGGAGTTTGTTTTGAATTTGACCTTGCGAAAGATATGAGGGACCATTTGGTTATTCAAGTTAGATCCCTACATATCTCTCAAAATGTGGTTTACTTTAACCTCCCCAACACATATTTTCGATGTCAAGCCTTAGACCATCGCATTCACGATTGTCCTTTGCTAGCATGTTCCAAGCCAACGGTGATGCAACCCTCAGTATCTAAGCCCAAAAGTGATCGATCGACTGATGGTTGCACTACGGTTGGGAATAAGAGGGGCTCTGGTGCAAAACCTATGCCCATGGGGATGCCTAACTCTGCTCCTTTCCCCCTATCCAAGGATGAGTAAGGATTAGAACCTTCCCGCTTGTCAGTTTCCATTACTTCCAAACCCTCGTAAATATGGGTTATTCCGTCGTAGATAGAGAATATAGGTGATTCATTGGGGAAGAGAGTTGAGGTATACAGGTGGATGTAGCCAAATATTTCAATAAAGAAGTAGCAATTCTACCAGCTTAAAAAATTAGTGTTATGTCTTTATTTTAAACTTTCATTGATTCATAATAGATGCATATATATGTAGGTGAATTTAATGCCTGTTATAGTGATTATGGAGAATATTAATAAATATTATATGGTTTTAGAGTGCACTTATTAGATACACATACATATTATGAAAAAATACTTTTACAACTATTCCAGTATGATATTTGGTTGCTACCTCATATTTATAATTTCATTAACCTTTCTACTATATTACAATCTTATACATATTAAAATTTCCAACACTCACACTTACTATTGGAAAAAATGGAATAGCTACTGATAATTTAAAATACATGTTCTTGAATCACCAACTTGATATCCATACTCTAAAATATGAAGTGGACATCCTAATGGCTGATTTGAGTGATACAAAAATAAAAATGGAGAAAGATATTGATATTTTAAAATAAGTCTTCTAGTACTATGAACAAGAAATTCTTAAAATTAAATACAAAGTAAACAATCTAAAAACTACCTTAGAATAATAGAAACTAGGTATGTATATACAATTTTTACAATCACTTTTCCTCCTTATACCTCTTATTTAGAAATCCATTACAATCTACATTTCTACTTCTAGCTTATTTTGAAAGACATAATTAATAACATAATATTAATGTATATTGTAATGTGAAAAACATGGATTATGGACCATAACCACTATTACAACATAAAAGCATGGAGAAATACATTTTTTATACAAAAATTACAATGAAGAAGAACATGCACCATCAAAGTCGACAAAAACGAACAAACTTCCACCAACTTAGAATGCATAGAAAAAAGTTATTTAACATATGAAAAAAAATTGTTGGCTAGTTGATGGATACAATATAGTAACATAATAACATATATGGTTATTGATTCAAAAACTTTGTGTAAATACAAAAAACATATTGAATTGTAATAATTTAGGCCTCCTTAGTTATTATATATATTGTTCCATTAACTGCTATGTAATTAAAAAAGTTTAATTTTATTAGATATATTACATACTAAATGATTTTTTCCATAAAAATTTTCTCCAACAAAAAAATCATAATACACGAAACAATTTAGGTAGTTTCTATAAACACTAACAAGATTTACCCTTAAATGCAAAATCCATTTCAACGTAAAATTTTAAATACCAAATATCCTTCCTGATTTTTATTCTCATCACTAAATGTAACACCCCATGTAATAGCCCATACGTAAATATCTCATGACATATATTTGCAATCATGTGAGCAACAACTAGTTATACAAGTGTGCTACATAGCCCAAGTGGTTGGGTTTTTTACAAAATCATTGAGTGAGAGAGGTTGAAACCCTTCCATTCTAAGCAATATTTTTCTTAAAATTGTTTTTAATGTATTTTTTACCATTATTTGGAAAATTAAAAAAATGGGGGAGAGGGTGAGGAAATTTTAGAGAGAGAAATCTAAAAATACCCTCCTTAAGTTGGTGCTTTCTTAATGGACTCCTAATTTCAGACCCATGAGCAAGGTCACATTGAAAATTCTAGTTTGGATTGAACTCCTTGGTCTTCCTGTTCATCTTTGGTCATTTCTTCTATAGATTGTGAAACCCATTGGTAGGGTGATATGCCATGAACAAGAGCATTTTTTAATGCTAGTCCTAACAAGTGAGTTTGTTTTGAATTTGACCTTGCGAAAGATATGAGGGACCATTTGGTTATTCAAGTTAGATCCCTACATATCTCTCAAAATGTGGTTTACTTTAACCTCCCCAACACATATTTTCGATTTCAAGCCTTAGACCATCGCATTCACGATTGTCCTTTGCTAGCATGTTCCAAGCCAACGGTGATGCAAACCTCAGTATCTAAGCCCAAAAGTGATCGATCGACTAATGGTTGCACTACGGTTCGGAATAAGAAGGGCTCTGGTGTGAAACCCATGCCCATGGGGACACCTAACCCTACTCCTTCCCCCTATCCAAGGATGAGTAAGGATCAGAACCTTCCCGCTTGTCAGTTTCCATTCCTTCCAAACCCTCGTAAATATGGGTTATTCCATTGTAGATAGAGAATATAAGTGATTCATTGGGGAAGAGAGTTAGAGGTATACATGTAGCCAAATCTTTCAATAAAGAAGTAGTAATTCTACCAGCTTAAAAAATTAGTGTTATGTCTTTATTTTAAACTTTCATTGATTCATAATATATGCATATATATGTAGGTGGATTTTAATGCATGTTATAGTGATTAGGGAGAATATTAAGAAATCTAATATGGTTTTAGAGTGCACTTATTAGATACACATACATGTTATGAAAAACTACTTTTACAACTATTCCAGTATGATATTTGGTTGCTACCTTATATTTATAATTTCATTAACCTTTCTACTATATTACAATCTTATACATATTAAAATTTCCAACACTCACACTTAATATTGGAAAAAATGGAAGAGCTACTGATAATTTAAAATACATGTTCTTAAATCACCAACTTGATATCCATACTCTACAATATGAAGTGGACATCCTAATGACTGATTTGAGTGATATAAAAAGAAAAATGGAGAAAGATATTGATATTTTAAAATAAGTCTTCTAGTACTATGAACAAGAAATTATTAAACTTAAATACAAAGTAAACAATCTAAAAACTACCTTAGAATAATAGAAACTAGGTATGTATATACAATTTTTACAATCACTTTTCCTCCTTCTACCTCTTATTTAGAAATCCATTACAATCTACATTTCTACTTCTAGCTTATTTTGAAAGACATAATTAATAACATAATATTAATGTATATTGTAATGTAAAAAACATGGATTATGGACCATAACCACTATTACAACATAAAAGCATGGAGAAATACATTTTATACAAAAATTACAATGAAGAAGAACATGCACCATCAAAGTCGACAAAAACGAACAAACTTCCACCAACTTAGAAAGCATAGAAAAAAGTTATTTAACATATGAAAAAAAATTGTTGGCTAGTTGATGGATAGAATATAGTAACATAATAACATATTGGTTATTGATTCAAAAACTTTGTGTACATACAAAAAACATACTGAATTATAATAATTTAGGCCTCCTTAGTTATTATATATATTGTTCCATTAACTACTATGTAATTAAAAACGTTTAATTTTATTAGATATATTACATACTAAATGATTTTGTCCATAAAAATTTTCTCCAACAAAAAAATCATAATACACGAAACAATTTAGGTAGTTTCTATAAACACTAACAAGCTTTACCCCTAAATGCAAAATCCATTTCAACGTAAAATTTTAAATACCAAATATCCTTCCTAAGTTTTATTCTCATCACTAAATGTAACACCCCAAGTAATAACCCATATGTAAATATCTCACGACATATATTTGCAATCATGTGAGCAATAACTAGTTATACAAGTGTGCTACATAGCCCAAGTGGTTGGGTTTTTTTATAAAATCATTGAGTGAGAGATGTTAAAACCCTTCCATTCTAAGCAATATTTTTCTTAAAATTGTTTTTAATGTATTTTTTACCATTATTTGGAAAATTAAAAAAATGGGGGAGAGGGTGAGGAAATTTTAGAGAGAGAAATCTAAAAATACCCTCCTTAAGTTGGTGCTTTCTTAATGGACTCCTAATTTCAGACCCACGAGTGAGGTCACATTGAAAATTCTAGTTTGGATTGAACTCCTTGGTCTTCCTGTTCATCTTTGGTCATTTCTTCTATAGATTGTGAAACTCATTGGTAGGGTGACGGAAAAGTGACAAGCGAGCGTGGGAATCTACAAGTGACTCTTCCTCGCACCCGACCTCCCGAGGTCGTGCCGAGACAGCCGGTGGGGATGGAATATGTGTGAGATACAGACAAACTAGTTAGGCAATCTAATGTCTTCAATGCGCACTAACGGAACTTGCGAATCTAAAGCAAAGAAAGCCCTCCTAACTTGGGCTGGTGTGATAGATCGGTCAGCAAGGATGACTGCTCGAAGGCTCCAATCAATATCGAGCTCTGGCGTGATTCGATCTATGGGTTGTGGAATACGTGGAAAATGACCCGGGATAGTTTCGTGTATTTCTCCGGACAGGGTCATATGGTGGATGGTAAATGTAGTCAATTCTATGGACGGTTCTCTGGCCTAGTCCAGAACTCTCTAGCTTTGTTAGCTGTTGTGTCTAGCAAGGATAATTGTTCGATGATGATAGGTGGAAGTGGAGTAGACTGGAATACTAGTGTGCGTAGGCCAGTGTCTATGTCTAATTCTCCTGTGGATTCGTTGGGCTGCGGGATTTGTGGGTCACAACCGTAGACTCTTAGTCGTTGTGGACCTGTTATGGTCATGCGTGAAATCAAGTCCTAATCCCTAATATCCAGTAATCGTATGCTTTCTCAGCTTCTATATTTAGGATCAATAACTGTGTGATTTTCTCAGAATACCCTACAGGTGTTCGTGCAACCTGGATTCTTAGGCTGGTATCTATATCTAGAAGAGTGTCTCCTGCATCTGGCTGTGGGACCAAAGGATCACAACCAAAGGTTTGTTCTCTTTCGAACCCTTCTACAGTCATATGAATGTTTGCCTAGGGTAATCTGTAGTTCGGTTGATTCGACCAAAACGTGTGTGCTTGGTCGTCTTCTATGTTTAGTCCGCTCAACTGAGAATTGATTTGTTGCAAGCTTACCGTTGTTCGGAAGACTTGAATCCTAAGATTTTGATCTATATCGGTTATTGCCATGATGAGATTGGGCTGGGGCACGATTGGCTCGAATATGTATTCCCTGGGCTCTCTAGGTCCCGTGATTGTCATACAAAAGTAACAAAGTAAATTAACTGTAACAAAATGAAATTTAACTATGTGAAGTGTATCTATAGCATATATGTTTTCTCTATTTTTTTGTGTTTTTCTGATGAACTTTACGAATTTAAGAAAACAACTATTTAAAATATCTAGAAAGACAACTAAAATAATAATTTAAAACAAACAAAATAACCGAGTGTAGCTATTTGTCTGTGTAATTTGTAGATCTATTCTAAACAATAAAATAGCTCATCTAATCTATTTGCAAGATTCTCGATCCTACCTCAGAAGTGAGGAGTGAATCATAGTTTCTCAGAAACTATCAATCCCCACAGCTTCCCTGGCAATATCGAGAATAGAATTTACTGAAATAAAGCAATTAACTACTCTATTTGATATGATTCTAACTAGAACTTTGAAAGCTAGAACCTGGATTCTGCAGAACAGTGGCGAATCCGATGGTGTGTGTGATCTTGTCCCCTCAGTGTGATCTCCTCGTTCCTTCATGTTCACGTGGATCCAGAAAAGTGTGTAATGCTAGCATCAACAGAAGTAGATATTGGGATAAAGGCAGCTCAGAATACACACCGAATACAATGCGAGTAGGAGAGGGATAGCGCAAGAGTACAGAGCTTGGCTTATGCAATTCCTAGCGGGATCTATTGCGAGTCATGCAACATAAAGCATCCAGAACCTGAAACTATCCTGTTTGAGGAGAAAAACCTGCAACTTTAATGGCTTCCTAAGCTATTCTACTCCAATGGATTGGATGAAATAACAACACTGCTTGCACAAGATGGATATGTGGCTTACCAACAGTAAAACAATGCTAACTAAGCATGTAACGAACTAAACTATGAATCCTAAGCAAAATAAAAGACTGAATTACTGAAAATGAGAAGATGAGAAGTGAATGAGGGGCCATTTGCTTGAGCACAAGCCATCTATTTATAGCATTTGCATTTACCCAAGGTAAAAGCCAAATAGAACTCTTAAACTATAAACAATGGCAAAACACTATTCCAGGGAACCAGAATCATAAATGCAAGCTTATGGCGGTGAAAGAAAGCTGGTAAAATGTTGAATTTACGTGAGTCGTGTTAAAAGAGCTTTCTGGAAAATGTGTAAAGGACCGCCGCCTGAGCAGGGTGGCGGTTACAGGACCGCCGCCCTGTTCAGGGCGGCGGTCACGAGACCGCCGCCCAGGCAGGGCGGCGGTTTCGTCACTGAAGAGAAAAAGGCTAAGAAAAGAGGGGAAAAGGAAAAATAAAGCACGCGGGGGCTAAGCGGGGCATGCGGGATGTTAACGCACACTTGGAGAGCTTTTCCGGATCCCGAACACCTTGCGAGGAGACCTGTATCATCATTGGGGCACGTGTCACGTTGTTCTGGCAGTACAGTACCTTACAATTTTGGGTACGTACATATTGCCCCCTCGGAGAAGCGTTTTAGCCATGAAGAGGCGTAAAACGGTGGGTCCGAGTATGGCGGTCCCGAAATGGGAAGTTAGAAGTTATACCTGATACATCCGTGTGTTGAAATGACGCCATCCAAAATTCCCGTTACCTGCAAAATGAAAAGAGAACTCAAGTGCAGATAGACACAATAGTTTGAAAAATAAACGCTAAAATAACAGGGAATGAGAACGTACCATTTGTGCGGGGATAGGAACTTACCTCCATCAGCGCTCCAAACCTGTGAAAAAGTCATTTTAAAATGAATCAGAGTGCTATATATATGAAAGTGGGCCCATTTTCCTATTCATTTGCGCGAGTCGATTTGATTGATTTTGAGCTCTGGGACCCACGGTGACGGTTTCTTGCGTGAGTAGAGTCAAAACGTCCGCGACGAGATAGCGATCATGCCTCCACGTGCGGCACATCGACCCGTGAGATCACAGGTTAGTTTTCTTCAGTTTCTCCTTTTTACCACCTTAAATTTGAAATGCTAAATACTTTGTCATGGGGGGGTAATTTTTGAAAATGTCAGTGTTGAAAGGTCCACCTAGGGGGGGCGCCTACTGGGTAGGCTTTGTTTTTAGGTAAAATGGTCATTTTTTACGTTTTTTAGGCTTTTTAAATTTAAAAACCCGCGTGGGTTTTCAGACCACGACCGCCGCCCTGCCCAGGGCGGCGGTTACATGACCGCCACCCTGTTCAGGGCAGCGGTTACACGACCGCCGCCCTTAAGGCGGCGGTTACAAAACCGCCCCCCTGCTCAGGGCGGCGGTTTTGCACAGAATGCAAAAGGAACCTCTTTTTGAGATTGTGTTTGTATTTTTAGCATTTCTACGTGCTTTCATGATTTTTCTAGTATTACTTGGATGCTAACTTGCTTTGTTTTGTGTGTTTTTGGGTGTATGCAGGCGAGAGAGGAGTATATCCGGTGGAGTCGAGAGAGGGAGTGTGATTGGCTCCCAGGGGTACTAGATGCCCTCTCACAGGATGAGGAGGACACTCTTCAGCGGGCTGGGATACTACGCATTTCACGCATGCCCCACGTTACACCATCTAGTCACATCCTTTGTGACTTGTTCTCATACTGGGATGCAGATCGGAACACCTTCCGATTGCCAGGGGTCCGCGGTGAGTGGACTATTACACTGGAGGACGTCTATCGCATTCTGGGGGTCCCGATCATCGGGAGACGACTCACCCTAGAGACAGCAGGCTCACGGGCACAGATTGCACAGTGGGCCACATATATGGGAGATGCAGTCATCTCCACGGGGTCGAAGAAGGGGGTGAGAGTTCGATCTATTCCTTCTTTGCCCATCCCCCTACTTCGCCAGGCCATCATGGGGATCCTTGCCTCGAGACTGATCGGGGACAAGGGAGGAGATACATTATTATACTGCTGGTCCCCCATTATTACACAGATAGAGGGGCATGGTCGGATATATGCCTGGGGAGTAGACATTCTTGGGACCACCTACCATGACTTATACAGGGTGGTCCATTTACAGGGGCAGTCATTGAGCCACCCGACTCTAGTCATGAGTTGGGTCTATGAGCATTTCATCCCTTATGGCAGGGGTGTGGAGGTGGCAGATCCTGGAGCTGTGAGGGCAGCCAGATGGACAGACATGTCGGTGCTTAGAGCACCTCATCAGCCAGTTGCCTCCCTGACTACTGCCGACATGGAGGCCACACCATACCAGACTATGGCAGGCATATGGGGCGAGGAGGCTCTTACCTTGATCTCCTGCTCCACGACAGGGCAGCTTATTGATAGAGTGGGGCGAGTGGAGATGCACCCCTTTGGCCGAGTTCCTCAGCAGTTTGGCCTACCATACATGGGTATGCTTCCCCCAGTGGCGCCAGTATATAGATCAGTCCGAGAGGCCAGAGGGGGGCCTAGAGGCCGGGGTTGGACAGTGGTTACTCCTGGCATTCCTATTGCAGCCAGGAGGATAGTTCGTGCCAGAGGGAGAGCCGGTGCGCGTCAGGTGCCTTTACTTCAGATTGCCGCGGGTCCTGCCCACAGCAGCGATGACCCCATTGAGGTAGACTCTGAGTCTGAGGAGTTTACGGGGGGGAGACAGAGGAGGAGACCGAGGACAGTGATCCTGAGTGGCATGATACCCAGGATATCATGCAGGCGGAGAGGGCCGAGCAGAGTGCAGAGAGGGTGACTCTGGTTTCAGAGGAGCCACTCTCCCAGGGCCATGGGGAGGATGAGTCTGTTGCGGGGCGTTACGTTGCTCCAGCCACAGGAGCAGCCCCTCAGTCGGCAGCGGCATCCGTGGCAGGCGCTGATCCCATAGACCCATCATGGAGGCCTGGTGATCCGAGTAAGTTACCTTCTCCCCTCTCTAGTGTTTGTTTAACTTAAGATCATTTTAGTTGCTATCTTGTATCTTTTAATTTCTTGTTTGGTTTCTAATTTGTTTTCTCCTTGGTTTGCAGAGACCGCCGATGAGTGGCGGGACTTGATCCGCAGGGTATGTACTGATACCCTGATGATCCCCATGGAGAGGACCCGCGCAGAGCTGTCCGTGGATGCTGGGGAGCCTTCAGGAGCCGGCAGACATACCGACGTCTTTGCTCCTGTCTGGCATGTGGCCAGGATGGTATCGACCCTTCGCACCGAGCTAGCGGGGTACAGGACGGCTGAGCGCTTGATGAGGAGCCATTCTCGTGGTGAGACTGCGGCTGCCCCTCGGGATCTTGAGCCCTCCGTGCATTCAGAGCGCCGGCGTAGCCGGAGTCCTAGGCGTGGGCGTGCACCTTCAGAGGGGTCCCGTAGGGATTGAGAAGCCACTTGGCTCTCGTAGATTTTGTACTATATATTCTTTTGTATATCCCGGGCTCTTTGAGCGTTTTGACCATGCTTAGTGCATGATGGCATTGTATATAAACATTGATTATTTATATATATGCATTCGTTCTGGATCAAAATCTTGGCATTCATGGCTTTCTTTCTATTTCCAGTTTCCTCATGTATGCTATGATGTACGTTTATATGTTTCTTTTAGAATATATGCAATGGTGAACAAATGATGCAAGTGTTTCACTTTCCTTTTGTGTTTCATGATGCTGATATATGATGATGTAGATATAATGTGATTTTGAATCTTAGTTTCTGTAAGCAATTTTGGATACTTCATGTTTGTTTTGGCAAGGTGATGAAAACAAACCGGTATGATGAACAGATAAACCTGCCCCTACCCCCAACTCCACGCAACTAGTAAGATGCGAGGGCTTATCACCAAGAGTTGGGAAGGGCGCAAGTTATGAGGTGTAGTGAAATGATAGTGATGAAAGACAGACAAAGCTTTGGTGGAACCAAATTAGGACACCACAAGTCTACTCTACTCGAGTGACTTCATAGTTTTGGATGCAACTTGCTTTGCGGTTTATCCAGACTTAGACCCGTAGATGGCCACATAGTAGACAAAATCTGGGTTTTTAGGATTTTAACTCTCTTGGGACTTTGAACATCTGATTCATTTGTTTTTGACTCAAAGTTTCAAAGTTTGAATTGTTTGTGTATGACTTTTTGCATTTATTTGTCAAGAGGACCCCCTACACTTTGCCCCATGCTACTAGTAAGAAGCGTGGGTTTATCACCGTGGGAAAAGTATAGGTGAGTAAGGGCATTCCCATCCTTTCCCAACCCTACGTCACTAGTAAGAGACGCAAGCTCATCACCAAAGGTTGGTGGGGCAAGGAAATGTGTAAAATTAAAATTTTCTGTTTGATCAATGTTTGACTTGTTTATTTGAGTAAAATGTCAGTATGTGTTTATTTCCAAAGAGATATACATATGGGATAGATGTGACACCATGAAGCTTCTAGAACAGACCATAGGCAAGACACCTACCCTAAGAAGAAATCAAAAGTGAGAATAAACTTGCAGATCTTGGTATGGTTACCGTTAAGACTTTGCCATGTCTAGCTTTATTTGATAAAATGATTCTGAGATAATTTGATGATATCATGAAAATGGAGAAGTATGATTAAAGAGTTTATGCCAACAACATCATGAGTTTGTAATGAATTGCTTTGAGAATAGATTCCTTAATCACAATTTGTGTATGAACAAGCGGACAACATGATCCTAATCTATATGAAGATGCAATGTAGATATATATATATATATATATATATATATATATATATATATAAGTAGTGCTAGCTGCTTACGCGTAAAAATGCTTGAGGTGTAGGGAATTGACTGTTTCACCAAATTCCTCACCTTCTAGCGTACATAAGAGGTATGCACCATTCCCATAGTCTTTCATGACTCGGTATGGACCTAACCATTTAGGCCGGAATTTCCTTCCTTCGCCGGTCTTCTTGTCGATCCGGCTGTCTAGTCTTAGAACGAGATCACCTTCATATATGTCGCGCTCATAGACTTTCTTGTTATATTGCCGGCACATCCGGTCAGCATAGACTCTATGTCGTTGTTCAGCATCTAACCTAGTTTCATCTAGGCTTTCTAGTTGGGAAAGACGTGCTTCTCTGTAAGCGTCTTCATCCAGAATCCCTTGTAATGAAATGCGGAGACTGGGTATTTCAACCTCGAGTGGGAGAACTGCCTCTGCCCCGAACACTAGTGAAAAAGGAGTTGCTCCCGTTGGTGTTTTTATTGAGGTTCGGTGGGCCCATAAGGCCGGATATAACTTCAAGTGCCAATCTCGTTTGTTTTCTTTCACCGTTTTAAGGAGAATGGCTTTTAGTGTTTTATTCGTCGCTTCAGCCTGTCCATTGGCTTGAGGGTAATACAAGGAAGCCGTATGATGGCTTATTTTAAATTTATTGCATAGCTCGCGAACCTCTTCATTCTTAAAAGAAGTTCCATTATCGGAGATAATGATTTGCGGGATACCGTACCTGCAAATGATTTGGTTTAAAATGAACTTGGCGATTACAGAACCAGGTACAGTAGTAAGAGGCATAGCCTCTACCCATTTGGTAAAATATTCGGTGGCCGTGATTATAAAATTATGGCCGTCTGTGGACGAGGGAGAGAATTTCCCTATTAAATCTAGGCCCCATGTAGAAAAGGGCCATGGAGTAGCGATTGGTTGCAGAGCTTGTGCCGGCATATGGATCTCATGGGAGAATTCTTGGCACTTATGACACCTGCGTACGAACTCTACTGCGTCGTGTTCTAGAGTAGGCCAGAAATAGCCCATTCGATGTATTTTACGAGCGGTGGCATGACCACCGAAGTGGCCTCCACACATTCCACTGTGGGATTCATGGAGAATCTTCTTGGATTCTTCCGTGTCGACACATCTTAGGAGCATTCCATCGAACGCTTTCCGATAGAGCACTTGCTCTATAATGATGTATTTAGCTACGATAATACGTAACCACCTTCTTTGTTGTGGTGTAGCTCCTTCTGGATACGTATGGTCCATGATATAATTAATGATATCAGTGTACCAGGGACACTCAGAGATAGAGGGTCGGGTTTCGATGTAGTATACGCACTCATCTGGAAAATCTAAATCTACTAGATCGCCTCCATCTAATGGGTTATCAGCTAACCAATCTGTGATGATTTGTCCTTTAACCGACTTCTGATTTACAAATGTTAATTCGAATTCCCCCATTAAGGTTATAAAACATCCAGCCTTTTTAGACAAGGACCCTTGTGTGAGGAAAGTTCGTAAATGGTCCGTTTTTACCATGACCCTTGTTTCTTGATTTAGCATATAATGTCTTAGGCGTTTGGTTGCAAAAACTATGGCGAGGCATTCTCGTTCTGCTTGGGTATAACGTGTTTCATAGTCGAGCAACGTTCGGCTAATGAAATAAATCACGCGTTCTCTCTTGTCATCATCTTCTTGAGCCAGCATGCAGGCTAGCGAGACATTGGTTGCTCGTGAATATAAAATTAACGGGTGATCTAGCTTAGGTGGCATTAGCGTAGGTGGTGATAACAGGAAACGCTTAACTGCATCAAAAGCTTCATTGCAGTCTTCAGTCCAATCAATGCTATAATCTTTCTTGAGTAAATTGTTGATTGGATGTATGGCGAAACTTAAGTCCGGGATGAATCTTCGGATTGCACCCAGCTTTCCGAGGAATGACCTGATTCCAGATTCATCCGAAGGTGGAACCATTTCGAGGACAGCCTGAATTTTGGTTGGGTCAACATCTATCCCTCGTGACGATATGATGTAACCTAGGAGCTTCCCTCCTGTTACACCAAAGACACATTTTTCTGGATTTAGCGTGACTCCGTATTCTATCAGACGTGAGAGAATGATGCGCGGAGTACTTCCGGATGGTCACAACGCTTCTTGGCCTTAGCCAACAAGTCATCTACATAGGATTCCATGATTTTATGAATTAAATCGTGAAATATATATGTCATAGCTCGCTGGTATGTAGCACCAGCATTCTTGAGACCAAATGGCATGACAAGCATAGCAATAAGTTCCCCAGGGAGTTATAAACGTGGTTTTAGCTTGATCTTGTTCAGATATTTTAATTTGATTGTATCCCGAGAATCCATCCATGAGAGACAAAAGTTCAAACCCAGCTGTTGCATCAACAATGACATCAATGGATGGCAACGGGAAGTCGTCTTTAGGACACGCTTTGTTGATGTCTCGGAAATCTATGCAGATGCGTATCTTTCCATTCTTCTTGAGAACGGGAACGATGTTAGACACCCATTGGGAGTAATCGACTGGCTTGATAAATCCTACTTGGAGGAGTTTTATTACCTCCTCTTTTACCATGAGAGCTACCTTGGGTTTCATGGGTCTTGATTTTTGTTTAACTGGCTTTGCATCAGATTTAGTGACGAGGTTGTGCACCGCGATGTGGGGTGCAACCCCTGTCATTTCCTTATAATTAAATGCAAATGCCTTCTGATGTTCTTTGAGGATCCGAGTGTGTATTTCTACTTCTTCTGGGGTTAACGAGGACCCTAATTTCAATATCCTTGGTTCGTCTTCCGTTCCGATGTTAATATCAATTGTTTCTTCGATCAAAGAGGCGTTACCCTCTTCAAACTCAGGTGGCGCTGGAGGTAAATCCAAATCATCCCCATTTTCTACTGTGCATATGCTAGGTTCCATTTGTGAGGGAAGATCCACCATGGGATTTCCGAAGTAGGAAGACGAATGTGGGATTAAGGACAAATCTATCATATGATAGGAGAGATGTAGTGCCGCATAGGCGTTTAAGTAATCCAAAGTGGCCATATCACTATCAACATGGTCTAGGATAGTAGATTCATTTCTGTTTAAAAGAGAATTTGTCATTGTCTTTATCAATGGTTCATCACGAAGGGATACCATGAAACGGGTATCCTCTAACTTATTGCTTGGAGTAAAACGTGATGCGGAAGTTGCTATTGAATCAGCGAGAAGATTTTCCTCTCGCGGGATTGCTTCAATTGATATGAAGTCAAATTCCTTGCTTAAATCTAATACAACTTTTTTGTAAAGCTGTAAATGCTCGGCTTTGGTTTCATATATCTCTGAGACTTGGTTTGCTACCAATTGTGAGTCTCCTAAGACTCTGATGTTATCAACACCAATTCTTTTAGCTAAGATGAGGCCAAGGAGGAGGGCTTCGTACTCAACGCCATTCTTTGTGCACTCGAAATTTAGTTTAAAGGCAAAAGGTAAGACTTTTCCTTCAGGGGAAGTGAAGATTACACCTGCCCCTGCTCCGTAATGACATCTAGCTCCATCAAAATGGATTGTCCAATATTTGATTGGGAATATGGACGCATGGATATCTGTTGTGTTTGCATATTCTAATTCCATCGTACAGAGATCCTCTGCTGGAAGAGAGCCAATGCCTAGGGGATATCCTATGCCTACTGAATCGAATGGTAAGAATATTGGTAGATCATTTTCTAGCAGTTCAACGATTTTTGCAGTAGTTCTTAATGATACTGCTTCTACAGTGTTAGCCTCATCTTTAGGGGTTGGGGTTACTTTGGCTAGGCTCATAGCTTCAAGATCTATCGTAGGTACCAACTTTTCGTTTGTTTTTGTGTCGGTAGGTTTATTAAGTTGATTTGTTGGGAGTTCAAACTCCGAGTGTACGCCTGGTCTTTTCTTTAAGTCAGCTAGGTGTACATCAAATGGTTTTGGATCACCTTTGGCCACGAATACCTTTCCTAAATGTAAAAACCTTACTTCTTGAAATAGTGTAGAAGGGATTGCCTTCATGCGGTGTATCCAAGGTCGGCCGAGGATCATATTATAGTTAGTTTCCCGATCTATAATATAAAACTCAGTCAAGATGGTTTTGGGTCCTAAGGTGACCGGTAATATTATAGTTCCAACCGAGGTGGCTTTAAGACTATCATAGCCCCTTAGTGTATTTCGAGTTGTGGAGCAATTGGTTTCTCCATACCCTAGCTTTTGGAGGAAAGAGAAGGGGACTATGTTAACTGCCACCCCATCGTCAACCATTGCACGCTTTACATAGTTGTTATAAACCCATACTTGCAAATGTAAGGCTGGATCACCTCGGCGTGCGATCTCAGCATCTGTCGGCATTTTGTTTATCTCGAATATGAATTCGACATCCCTATCTGCCTGCCTTGGAGGATGAACATCAAAGTCCACATGATTTACCTGTGTTTCAGGTGGTGGAGTGATGTTAATTAGATGACCTAAACCTAATGCTTCTAAAAGAGCAGCCCTGTGGGCAGGAGAGTTCTTTAGTAAGTCTAAGAATGAAATGTGCGAGAAGGTTTTTGTTAGGTCGTTAATCAAATCATAGGCTCCCACAGGTTTTACTACGATTTGTTGGATGTCATCTGCCTCTGGCAGGTGGCTTGGACTTGGCTGAGAGAAATACTCTCGCGTCCTTGTTATAGCTTCGATGGGTAGCTCAGCGTCTAACTCTACTAAACCGACTACCTTAGGTCGTGGTTGACTTCCTAGTTGCGGCGCAACTAATGGATTTAGCGAGGTCGAGGCTTCATGATCATTGTTTCCTGTCATTGCACCCTTGTTCGTCCCAGTTGGATTTAGCCTGTTGTTATCGTGATTTGGGAGTGGATCATTAAAGATCTTCAGGGGTGCGTTTTGAGGGGAAACTACCCCTGAAAAGGTATTTGACGTTGGTGACGTAGGATCTGCTAAGAACATATCCATAAAAAGTTGTTTTTGTTCATCTGGCAAGCGTTGCATGAATTTATTGTAGTCACGGCATGTTCTAGTGTCATGGCCCCGAATTTTGTGGAAACCACAGTACGAATTAGGATTGTAATTCCTAGTTTGTTGATTTGATGTGTATTGTGGCCCAAAATTTTGATCAAACCGTTGTCTATTAAAATTTTGCATTTGTTGTCTTTGGTTTGAATTCTGGTTTTGGTACCTAGTTGAATTTTGGCTTGGACCCTGTATGGGATTTCACCATTGTTGTTGTTGTTGTGGATGATTAAAATCCACTGCATTGACTGTCGGGGTAAATTTTTTGTTTCATTGGTTGTTTATTTGTGATGGAGTATTGACAATATTTACCTTTTTAGGTTGGTCGGTTACTCCATCTGTTGTTACACCCTGATTTTTGTTAAGGATTTTAGGTCCTTGATTGACGTTCGTGGTAGTGGGATAAGTTGTAGTGTTCTGATTGGGGGTGATTAACCTCCCGTTTGCTCCATATGTTTTGTGACCACTATCAATTGCTGCTTGATCTATTCGAAGAGCACTCTCTAGTACTTCATCGTAAGTTCGTAATGGGAACTTCTGGACTTCTTCCTTCACTTCTCTACTAAGCGAATGAAGGAATAAATCACATAGTTCCATTTGATCCATGTTTGGAGCACTTGTCCGAGGAATAAAGGACTGTACGCCACCTTTGGATGAAATGGGTGACAGATTCGTTGTGTTCTTGTTTGATGTGTAAGAACTCCCTGATTCCTATTCTTAATAGTTTGTTCATGTCGAAGGCCTTGATGAACTCTGAAACGAGTTGTTTGAACGAATGGATGGAAGCCTCAGGTATTCTATAATACCAATCGAGAGCGATGCCTTCCAAGGTTTTTGGGAATATTTTAGCAACAACCCCATCCCATGGGAGTAGTTCTCGAATGGCTGTAGCGTAAGCTTTTGATATGCGCATTTGGATCTCCCTCTCCTTTGTATTTGGGAAAATCGGGAAGAGGTCTTGGAAGCATGACGCTTCGTATGGTGAAATCCAAGGGTTCTTTCAAATATTTTGAGTAATTCCATATCGCATATGTTTCGACCATTGATGGCGCCTGTTGAGGGAGCGGTGGTGGGATGGGTTGTTGATATGGCACAGCGTATGCGTTGGCAGGGGCATAAGGAAGCCCCTGTATGTTTGAGAAAAAATGCCGGGAGAGGAGAACATATCCCCTTGTGGTGATTTGGAGTATATGTTTAAGTATGACGGGGTACTATCCAGGAATGGATTGTTCTGTACTAGACCGGGAGGAACAGTGCTAGAGATGGTGGGTCTAGTTGGCATTTGTTGTGAATACTGAGGAGTCATGCCTAATGTGCCTACTCCTGTGAGGAGATCCACTTGGCTAGGATGGTGTGGAGGATTGGAACTCCCTGCTTACATGAATTGTGAATTTTGACTTGCTTGGGCAAGTTCTAACCCTCTAACCTTTTCTATTAGAGTTGAAATGACTTCATTTGGTGAAGTCACGATATTCTACCTTGGTGGTGTTTGTTCTATACCATGGTTTTGTATAGGCATGTGATATCCTGCTATGAACTGATCACTATCTTGCCAAGTTTCTCCGAGAGTATTTCCTATATGCAGTGGCATAGAGGTATTTTCTTGAAAAGAGACCTCGGGTTGTGGTTGTAAACCTCCTACAGGTGGATACATACTTCGAGAATGTTGGTCATTCCTGGCATAACGTACCGAATATTCATCATCTAAACCTTGGTATGAGTTTGATTATCTACTAATTTGTGGTCTAAGTAGTACCTGAGGAGATGAACCAGATTCTCTGGTGAACGTCATATTATTCGAGCCCAAAGGCTCTGTTTGTTACTTTTGAGCGAGTTGTTCCAACTCCTCTGTTTGGAAGGACGAGCTATATCTGATCCTTGGAGTTTGTGTTGACAACTGACTAGTTGAATAGTTGTCGCCCCACACTGAGAGCGAGGGTGATGATTGTCTATTCTGTTGGGCGTAGTATGCCTCAAGACCCAAGAGGGGTCTTCCATATGCATCGAATCTTGACATATTCAGGGGGTATATGAATACTTGCAGAATAATGGGAAGGAGTGAAGGTGAAAGCCAATGAGACAGAGATGATGAAAAGTGTACTAAACTTGGAAGAACACGTGATACTATGACTCTGAACTAGAAAGTAAGAAGTTCATGTCAGCTTCACTAATTTTGTTTGTTTCACGTCGGGTTCACCAATTTTGTACAATGGAAAAGTGACAAGTGAGCATGGGAATCTACAAGTGACTCTTCCTCGCACCCGACCTCCTGAGGTTGTGCCGAGACAGCCGGTGGGGATGGAATATGTGTGAGATACAGACAAACTAGTTAGGCAATCTAATGTCTTCAATGCGCACTAACGGAACTTGCGAATCTAAAGCAAAGAAAGCCCTCCTAACTTGGGCTGGTGTGATAGATCGGTCAGCAAGGATGACTGCTCGAAGGCTCCAATCAATATCGAGCTCTGGCGTGATTCGATCTATGGGTTGTGGAATACGTGGAAAATGACCCAGGATAGTTTCGTGTATTTCTCCAGATAGGGTCATATGGTGGATGGTAAATGTAGTCAATTCTATGGATGGTTCTCTGGCCTAGTCCAGAACTCTCTAGCTTTGTTAGCTGTTGTGTCTAGCAAGGATAATTGTTCGATGATGATAGGTGGAAGTGGATCTAGACTGGAATACTAGTGTGCATAGGCCAGTGTCTATGTCTAATTCTCCTGCGGATTCGTTGGGCTACGGGATTTATGGGTCACAACAATAGACTATTTAGTCGTTGTGGACCTGTTATGGTAATGCATGAAATCAAGTCCTAATCCCTAATATCTAGTAATCGTATGCTTTCTCAGCTTCTATATTTAGGATCAATAACTGTGTGATTTTCTCAGAATACCCTACAGGTGTTCGTGCAACCTGGATTCTTAGGCTGGTATCTATATCTAGAAGAGTGTCTCCTGCATCTAGCTGTGGGACCAAAGGATCACAACCAAAGGTTTGTTCTCTTTCAAACCCTTCTATAGTCATATGAATGTTTGCCTAGGGTAATCTGTAGTTCGGTTGATTTGACCAAAACGTGTGTGCTTGGTCGTCTTCTATGTTTAGTTTGCTCAACTGAGAATTGATTTGTTACAATCTTTACCATTGTTTGGAAGACTTGAATCCTAAGATTTTGATCTATATTGGTTATTTCCGTGATGAGATTGGGCTGGGGCATGATTGGCTTGAATATGTATTCCATGGGCTCTCTAGGTCCTGTGATTGTCATACAAAAGTAACAAAGTAAATTAACTGTAACAAAATGAAATTTAACTATTGTCTATCACATAAAGTGTATCTATAGCATATGTGTTTTCAACTATTTTTAAAACAAACAAAATTGTGTTTTTCTGCAAATGAACTTTATGAATTTAAGAAAAGTAGAATTTACTGAAATAAAGAAATTAACTACTCTATTTGATATGATTCTAACTAGAACTTTGAAAGCTAGAACCTGGATTCTGCAGAATAGTGGCGAATCCGATGGTGTGTGTGATCTTGTCCCCTCAGTGTGATCTCCTCGTTCCTTCGTGTTCACGTGGATCCAGAAAAGCGTGTAATGCTAGCATCAATAGAAGTAGATATTGGGATAAAGGCAGCTCAGAATACACAACAAATACAATGCGCGTAGGAGAGGGATAGTGCAAGAGTACAGAGCTTGGCTTATGCAATTCCTAGCGGGATCTATTGCGAGTCATGTAACATAAAGCATCCAGAACCTAAAACTATCATGTTTGAGGAGAAAAACCTACAACTTTAATGGCTTCCTAAGCTATTCTACTCCAATGGATTGGATGAAATAACAACACTGCTTGCACAAGATGGATATGTGGCTTACCAACAGTAAAACAATGCTAACTAAGCATGTAACAAACTAAACTATGAATCCTAAGCAAAATAAAAGACTGAATTACTGAAAATGAGAAGATGAGAAGTGAATGAGGGGCCATTTTCTTGAGCACAAGCCAACCATTTATAGCATTTGCATTTACCCAAGGTAAAAGCCAAATAGAACTCTTAAACTATAAACAATGGCAAAACACTATTATAGGGAACCAGAATCATAAATGCAAGCTTATGGCGGTGAAAGAAAGCTGGTAAAACATTGAATTTACGCGAGTCATGTTAAAAGAGCTTTCTGGAAAATGTGTAAAGGACCGCCACCCTGAGCAGGGCGGCGGTTATAGGACTGCCGCCCTGTTCAGGGCGGCGGTCATGAGACCGCCGCCCAGGCAGGGCGGCGGTTTCGTCACTGAAGAGAAAAAGGCTAAGAAAAGAGGGGAAAAGGAAAAAATAAAGCACATGCGGGGGATAACCAAGGCATGCGGGATGTTAATGCACACTTGGAGAGCTTTTCTAGATCCCGAACACCTTGTGAGGAGACCTGTATCATCATTGGGGCACGTGTCACATTGTTCTGGCAGTACAGTACCTTACAATTTTGGGTACGTACATCAACCCTTGGTATCTAATCTCAAAAGTGATCTGTCGACTGATCACTGCACTACGGTTAGGAATAAGAAGGGATTTGGTGTGAAACCCATGCCCATGGGGACACCTAGCCCTACTCCTTCCCCCTATCCAAGGATGAGTAAGGATCAGAACCTTCCCGCTTGTCAGTTTCCATTCCTTCCAAACCCTCGTAAATATGGGTTATTCCGTCGTAGATAAAGAATATTGGGAATCTTGCTTCAACATCCCTTCCTTTTTGTTTCTCTCATAGTCCACCTCGGGAGGTGTCCCACAATGTGTAAGGAGATAATGGGGTCAAGTGTCACTCCATTCATGTTGAGATTTCAAATTCATACCAAATTTTGTTTACTCATAATTTTTCCATTCTTGACTCGGAGGATGGTGTTCCATATGGGCAGTGGGAGTTTGATATGTCTATTTTTTCATGAATTTCATCTCATGGAATGTTCATGGGGATTATAGAACCCTCTCACAACTATTCTGTTCATTTAGCTTTTCAGAATTGCAACTGCCTTGATATTATTTATTTACATGAAATTCAGATTTCTTTTTTTTTTGTTTCAAAATTTGCTAACTTGTATTTCCCCAGATTTTTCACATTTTCATACTCAACAAATTGATGGAAAAGGTGGTGTGAGAATTTACATCGCACTGAAATTCTCTTCCTTAATCACTTCCTCGGGCCAAGATGTTAGTTTTTGGTATTATTAATGTTTATACTCCTAATGATGGCTTTGAAAGAATGACTTTATGGAAATTTTTAGGTGATAACTTACCTTTAGCTTATTGGTTGGTGTGTGGTGAATTTAATATGATCAAACATCTGGATGATAAATTAGGAACCCTCCCTATGAGCTAATGTGTTGATGAGCGTGCGATTTGGTATTTTTAAAAGTTGTTAGGAATTTTCTGATCCTTTTCTTAGTTAATGGTAAAAATTTAAGGCTCAAGCTTAGTATACTTGGACCAATATTTGAAAAGGATATGATCAGGTTCTTAAAAGGCTTGATCATATACTTATCTCTCAATAGATTTTTTTATTTTGACACACAAGGCTCATCTCCTATCACAGTGTGGTCATATGTGATTTTATTAGATCATCATCTGATTTCCTTTAAGATTATTTGGTATAGGGCCCCATTCAAAGTCTCATCTATTCAATTCATTCTTAATGTTTATTTGTTGAGTTACTCGGGGGTGGTCCTACTTATTGCTAAATTTTGGAACATGGCTCCAGGTACTCTTTTTATTTTCAACTGAAACGATTGGTGGGAGGTGACAATTTAGCGCACCACCTATTTCCTTCACTGGGTTAGTAAGTAAGGTGATTGAGTTCATAAGCACGCTGACTCGGATTTGCACAAAGAATTCAAAAGGATTTTGGTACTGATTGAGACCAATCCTTTTAACACACCGCTTCAGTTACAAGCCACAAATATTCAACACAAACTTAAGCTCATTGAATCTCATTTGGCCCATGGCGCTCAGATCCGATCAAGGTTAAATTGGCTCAAGGTGGTAGAAAAAGTGAAAAATAACTTCTTCAAATTCCTCCAAAACAAACATTCTCATCAATAGATCAAAGATATTCATGATTCACATTAGCGGCTCACAAAATTTCTAGAGATCTCTAATTCCTTTTTTGAGCACTACCGGTTAGTATTCCAAGCTCAAGAGGATACAAATGAGCGAGATGCCATGTTGTAGCAATGTATTGAGGTGGTTCTGGTCAAAATCTCTTCTTAGAAGTGTGACCATTACAATACTCCTCATTCCTTGGATGAGCTTGATGCTACTCTATTGTTCTTTTTAAATGAAAAATCTCTGGGGTTAGATAGGCTTACTTGAGAATTCTACAAAGTGATATGGTCTTTTGTTGGTCCCAATTTTTTTCATGTCTATAATGAAGCTCTCCAATCCAATTCTCTTGGGAGTTTCATCAATCAAGGTAACATCAAATTCATTCCTAAGGATAGTGATCTGGATTAGATTACTAGTTGGAGGCCTATCACTCTGTTAAATGTCTCTTAAAAATTCTTGCTAAGGCCCTGGCTCTTCATATTGTTGATCTTCTGCCCAAGATTGTGCTCCCTGAGCAAATGGGATTTGTCAAAGGCCAATACATTCTAGATAATCTTATAGTTATCTAGGAAGGAATGGAATGGGACCAAATATCCATGCAATGGCTGTTATTCCTTAAAATTGATTTTGAAAAAGCTTATGATTGTATTGAATGGACTTTTCTTTTAGCTATGCTCACAACTCTTAGTTTTGGATAATTTTTCACCTTGGTGGTTAGGATTATGTTCTCCAATGCTTCTGCTTGTCTCACCTTCAATGGTCATAAGTCTGATGTGATTGGCCTCTTCCGCTCTATCAGAAAGGGATGCCCTCGAGCTCTTACTATAGTGCCCACTTCCCTTTGACACCTTTTGATGCTTATTTTGAAACTGTTGTTTACATTATGGACATTATTATGCTTTGATTTAGTATGATGTTAGACATTTGATCATGGATTATTGTTGATCTTGATTTGGTTATGATGCACGATGATTATTAAAGACACTCATATGTGGATGATGATATTTTTTTGGACATGGATGTTTTATGAATGTTGTTCAGCCATGTGATTTTGGATATTATGAGTAGATCTAGAAAATGGATAGTATATGATGATGATATAGTTGTTGATATAAATTGTATGTGATAATATTAAATTGCCTTAATGTTGTTGTGATTCACATATTTAGATGATTTTGTGATTATATTTATATTCATTTGGATGTTCTGATATGGCCATGAGGCCGAAGGAGGTATTTGTGTTTTGCAAGTTAATATCACAAAAAACATTGGGATTGGATACCAACCATAATGGAATTATAGGTGAATTTGACAAGGTCACCATGACAACTTGTTTTATTGTGTTATGTTTGTAGTTGTTAGGGATTCCCATGGGGGGAATCACCTTTATATGTGACCATGGGTTTTGTGTAATTTTTAATGTGGTTAATTTTTTTATTATTGTTGTATGTATTTTATTAGTAATGTGTCCCTTTCTTTTATTTAATTAAAATTGTGGTAGATTAATGTGAGAAATCATATGGTTAAAATTTAAATAAATCAAATTGGGATATGGGAAAGTAACTATGGAAGTTGTTGGCTCTTTGTATTAATTATGTAAGGGATGTGTAAGTTTATGTAAGAGTTGTGTAAGTCAGATTTTGGAGTATGAAACACTCCACCCCCTTGGAAATTCAAATTTTTCCTTGGGGCCTGTTTTTGGAGGCTTGTGGGACAAGTAAAACTTGTCCCATACATTTGAATTTAATCCAACCCTACCTATGGTTGGAAGGCTGATTTTAGACCTTTTTAATGTATTTTATTAATCTTGTTGCAAGTTTTGATTGCAATCTCTTACATTTTATTTAATTTGTAGTCCTTTGGGGTGTGGGCTTTTTGGAGTGTTAAATTGTCATATTTTCACCCACCTCTTTATTGTGAATTGAAGAATGAAGTTTTGTCTTTTGTGTTTGGAGTTAAGGATGTGTGATGTGGCATCCTACATAGATCCACATCATCCTCTTCTCTTCCCTCTTCTATAAAATTCAAACTCTTTTCTTGTTATGGGATTGTTGAATCATTTTGTATGCTTCTTTGGAGGTGCATTTTTGCTGTTTGGAGCTCTTGTGGATTGTGGAGGAGATTGGAGATAATTTCATACTTGGTATTGTTGTTTTGGGACCATGTTTTTGCATTGAAGCTTGTTGTTTGGAAACAAAAGCTACCATGGAGAGGTAGGAGCTTAGATCTTCTTTTGTGATTGTTATTTCTTTTGTGTATGAATGAATGGTGCATGTTTTTGATTTTTTTTTGGCTGGTTGGGTAGACTGCCATAGGAATAGTGTAGGAGAAGGCTATGGGGAATTCATGTGGGGGGCATAAGGGAATGCCAGTGGCATCATATTTTGTGGAGGGAGTTTGGGTTTGGGATCCACCATGGAAAAGAAATATCTTGCATTTCTTACTTTGTGGGGGGCATAAGGAGGGATTGTGGGGGGCATAAGGATATTTGTGATGAAATTTATTGGTGGTTTGTTACTGGTGGATGCCCAATTCCCATTGGGAGGCATAAGTAGCTTCTCCCGTAGTCCTTGCTCCTTTGGCTTTCATGATCAAGCCTGAGTTATGTCTGAATGTTTTCAAATGCAGTTGTAAACTATTGTTTTTTGTTGGACTGTGTTTTATATTGAAATATGCATGTTGAAAGAATGTTGTGTGTTGTGGAAACCAGTTGTTGTCATGGGTCAAATCACACCTTTTATTGTTTTATGGTTGGAGCTCGGGGGCCAATGATGAAGGATGGATTCTCCTTTCATTGGATGTCTTGGTTGGGTGGAGAGCGTTGCCTTTCCTCAACTTTGTTATGATTAATTTGGAAGAAAATAAAACTTGCATATTGTTGTTTTGGAGTAGAAGAGGATAGTTTTACCAGCCCCTTATGAAATATAATTCATTTGTAACCTTTCCCACTTGAAGTGGATGAAATTGTAATGTATTTTTTGAAGAAAAGATGTATGTAATTGATTATGAAAGTGTATATTCAAAAGGTGAAAGACATTTATTTTCTACTCTGTACATTGGAAAGAAAGAAATAGAAATCTATTTGTTGCATTCAAACATTGAAATATGTAAAGTTGTATATTTGAAGTCAATAAAGAATTGCAAGACTTTCCCTCATTTGCATTGTTATGTTGAATTGGAATATCAGTTTGTGATTGAAATCCCTGTTTAGAAAAATGGAAAAAGAAGAAATACATATGAAGGAATTATATTACTTTGTCTCTTTTGGAAATATATTAAATTGGAAACTAGACTTTACAATTTAGCCTTTAAATGATTTGTTTATAAACAACTAAATGCCTTGGACTAGAATAGAAATTAATTTCCACACTTGAATGATGAAATTGATAAACCAATTTTCTAGAAATGGATTTCTGTTATAAATTTAAAACTGGCAAATAAATTTAATTAACATGTACAGTTTGGGCCTGCACACTATAATCAACTTCAAAATGTTAAAATTTAGCATGCTGTATTATCAAGAAACTTAAATTGACAAAGAACACTTGAGAAAACAATTTAAAACATTGCAAAATCGAGCCGAATCCCTTTCACAGTCATTTTTTTGTCAATTGTTGGAAAAATTTAAATTGGAATCAATTGAGAAAATTTACCTTCCTAAAACATTCTAATTCCTTCCTAGAATAATCCTCGATGTTTGTTCGGCATGTTGAGTGAAGGAGGTGATCAAATTGAATCAAATTTATAAGTTAGAAATTACCAGTTTGTTATTTAAAATCCTGCAGGATTTTTTCAAAAAATTTACCCCTTAAACTTTATCAAAATATAAAATTTATGTTTCCTGTGAAAATAGGGCATCGAGAGCTTTCCATAAAGTCCTCGTTTTCCCAAAAATGAGCTTTCTAGCAAAAGTTATGGCCCTCTGAAGTTTTCCTGCCTTGGCGGGAAAATTTGGGAAAATTTTCCTGGTGGGCCCACGGCCCGAAAATTTCCCTTTTAAAAATCCTTAGAATTTTTTTTTTTGAATTTTTTTTGTAATTTCTCCCACTGGCCCATAGCCAACCAGAGGCTGCCACATGGCAGCATGGGGGGGGGGGTGACAGCGGGGTGGGGAAACCCTAACAACTCTATCTGTTGAAATTTTGTTTTGGGAAATTTTTGAGTTTTTCCCTTGCGGCCCCGCACCCCCACCATCGCCCTAGTGTGACCCTTATGTGGGTGCATAGAGCTGCATGTGCCATTTACCCCCTCTCCTCCCTTTTGAAAATTTTTCCAACTGACCCCGCCGCCGCGCCCGTCACTCTCTTTCTCCCCCGCATGGGTTCATTGAGCGCCATGTGTCCTTAGCGGACCGTGGGCGCATGGGTGTTATTTGGTTTTCTTTTTCCCTTCGGTGAATTTCTTCAACTTCCTCCACCACCCCGCCCTTCCCTCTCCCTTTCTTCCCCACCATGGTTGTTAGGCGCCACGTGTCCTTGGCAGAACCACGGCACAAATTTGGTTTTTTCTCCCACGCAAGAAAAAACTTCAACACCGCCCCGCGACCCACCAACCCAACAAATTGGCTTCCTTTCCTACTTGACATGTGTCCCCTTGGGGGAAAATTTGACCCCTAAGGTCTGCCAGTCCATAACTAGAGTTTTACAAAGAGGTGGACTTCTTTATATCATTGTAAAGGTGAGAAAATTTCCTATCCAATGGGAATGATTTAGGGAAATTTTGAATGCGTTAAGAGTGAGAAAATTTAGGTTGAAAATATGAACCTGTTAGAGAGTGGGTATGGTGTTAATTTGCCCCTTGAACCTAACTAAAAATTATAACCCTAAAATTTAGACCTTGTGACCTCTAATAATTGTTAATAAATGAAAAGTATGTTCTAGCAGATTAAACTTGTTCCGGAACCTGATAGTGTAAATTATCGTCTTGCAACCTAGTTGTAGACACTTCTAATAAAAAAAATTATTCCATAAAATTTCTTGACTAACCTAAGGTTGTTTCTTGGGTCTCAAGTGGGTTGTTTTAACGGGCATCACACTCAGTTTTGGCTATGCTCACAACTCTCAGTTTTGGATAATTTTTCACCTTGGTGGTTAGGATTATGTTCTCCAATGCTTCTGCTTATCTCACCATCAATGGTCATAAGTCTGATGTGATTGGCCTCTTCCACTCTATTAGAAAGGGATGCCCTCGAGCTCTTACCATGTTTGTCTTAGCCACCAATACATTAGGTTATCTTATTGCTCACCATGCTAATCAGGTTTACATTTGGGGAATTTTCCTTCTGAATCATGCTACTCATTTTATCAATGGTAAATTTACCAATGAACCCTTCCTTACAATTTCCAAGTCTAAGTAGAATGTGGCTACTATTTTCTATTACCTTAATAATTTTTTTCTTGCTTCGGGATCTAGTATACAAATGGAGAAGATTTTGGGTTATTGAAAAATTTGTTGGCCGATGCCAGACTAGTTAAAATGCTTACCCATAGAAGTGTATTAGAAGAGGTGAAAAATTAAAATTCTTGGGAATTCCTTTTACCTTTGATAGTGATTCTGCCATGCTCTGGAAGTATGTGATCAACAATTCAAACTTAAAGTTTCTTGGTGGTCTTCTAAACCCCTTTCTTAAGGATAGAAAATTCCAAGTGTGTACCAAGATCCTTACAACTACCCATGTCTATTATTATGCATATTGGTGCCCTTCTTGGGCTTCCTTCACAAGCTTGCTGATCTTCTTCAGGACCACCTATGGTGTAAAAGTTTTGGCTCAGCTAGATTTCATCGAGTGGTCTAGAATGTTTGTTGTCTTTAGGACGATCAAGGTAGTATGGGAATTATTGATTTGTATAAGTAAAGTGTGGATTTATGTTCTAAGTGGATCATGCGATGTATTTTAGGAAATAAAGTTAGAAAATAATGATACAACATTATATTTATTCTGGTGATCCCTATGGAAAAAAGTGTTGGAATGATATTGGGTTGCACACCTTGATTATCACTAGAATCCTAGTCAATATTTATAGCACTTTCATGGCCAAAATCATATGGAAAGCATTTGAATTGGTGAAACCCCTACTGCATTGGATTGGTGATGAATTTTGTATTGAAATATCTTTCAATTCACATAATATACAGTGGTATCTAATCATTAGTGGTGATAGTCTTCTACTTACGGAAACTCCGAGAATCAAATCTCTTTGGCTCTCTTGCAAAGGAATTCACAACATTCTGGATTTGGTCTCCCGCAGAGACTTGGTGCCTTGGTACAAACACAAGATGAAATTTAATCGTTCCAATTCAGAATTCCTATCTATATACAAAATTTAAGAGTTAATGTCATATATTATGCTCCAAAAACTTGGGCTTAAACCCCCAGATGCATGGCGGTGATATTAGAGATGGAATCAGGAAATTACCTTCATCTGTTACGATTTCGGCACTATTTACCAACGTTTGAGCCCTATCTTTCCTTCCAATGATAAACTCAATACCCATTAGGGATTTCATTCCACTCATTACACCTGGCTATGCAGACTTTCCCCATGCTTGGAATTATCTTCTAGAGCCCAAAGTTAACCATTTTCTACAGTGCCTTATTTATCAGGGCCTTCCTGTTGGCGAACGTTTAAGTCACATTGGTATCCCCAATCCTAAATTCCCCTTTTGTTCCAAACCTAAATAATTTAAGCATCTATTTTGGTGTTATCCCCATGCCCATGCCATATGGTCTTAGATTCATTCGCTCTTTCAAACCTTACATTGTGAATTCTTTCATTGGCATATATCCCTGTTTAGATATTTCAACCCATGACCTCATTATATTGATACTCTATAAAAAATGTTTAGAGTTTGCATTCTATTTCATATATGAAAAGTGTAAAATTACATGTTATTCTAGAATGATCATTCTATTGTTATGTTTTCCACTAATGACAAAGTGGTTCTAATGTCTATTGTGCGCATATAGATTCAAGATCAAGCTGAGAAAGTTTCCATGGAGTTTACTCATTTGCATAAACTACTTTCTCACTAGGGGAGTGTGTCATGCAAGATGAGTTAGATCCCTTTGTATCCTTTTCCACCACCACCACGACCATCTCCACCTTAGTGACCACCTCCACTAGGACCGCGTCGCATGATCCTCTCTAGCAGCCAATGTTATGTCTCTCCTCAGAATCTTCCTTAAGCTCCTTCCTCTTTTGGTCTGGGTTGGAGCGCTCCTCCAAGATGGAAGGGTGTTGCTAGCTCTCTGTGGTGGGCCTCTCCTCTACCTGGTGTTCAGATCTAGCTAGATATCTGCCCCCTGGTTGGGGGATTATTGTTCCTTTACATATTCAAATGCCCAAAGTTGATGGTTGATAGGTGGACCCTCCTTTGGCCAATCCGTTTAGGGAGTGTACATCCCTCCTTAGGATGATCCTCCCCCTCCTTCTGGAGTGGAAACATGTTCCTAGTGCTCTCTTTTTTATGTAGTTCTCATGCTTTATGTTTTCCCATTGGGTGTATTTTATTTCCTATGTGAATTTTTTTAGACCGTGAGTTTTCCAGTCACCCTTGCTAATGTAACTCTATTATATTTTTATTAATATAATGGGAAATTCCAATAGTAAAATAACCACCTCATGACAGCCTTTGAACTATCTACATTGGACTATGACCGACCTACATTGGCCTTCAACCAACCATGTTGGATTCCAACTGTATCTTTTAATACAAACTAGTGAATTATTTTTTCTTAAAAAAATATGGGGAATTTTATCTATAATATGAAACATTTCTCAAAAGGGGGAATTTTTGAAAAACAAACTTCAATTATTTGGGGGGGGGGGGAGATTTTTCCCCTAACTATTTTTTCTTAAAAATTATAAATTTTTTCTCATTGTTTCCATAAAATTATAAATTACACCACAATGATACTTTTAATCTCACCAAACATGACATTCGATATAAAAAAATGTCTCTAGTTCACACTTATAGCTCATGCCATCACACATAAACTACTATATCTAATGCCTAAAATAGATGAAACAATGCCAACTGGGCATTGTCTATATAAATATCTAGGCAAAAATAATGTCACCAAAATTTTCAATAAACCATCCATCTATCACCTGTGAATCCTGACGCGTGGTTTCAACCACTAAAAAGGTGTCATTGATTGGACAAATCATTCTCATGTGTTTTATTTGTACCATATATCACTTTGATCTCATGTACACAAACATATTTGTCACATAACATTGAGTATGTTGACATGATGAGCTTCATCCATGTACCAATGAGTATATATGCAAGGCATACATATCTATAGGTTTGGTATATCATACTGATGGTATATAGAGAATAAAACTCATTTAGAGTGATAAGAAACTAATTCATCTCTTGTAATATCCGCAAACAATTTGAAATACTTTCTTCTTGTTTCTCTGCTCCTATATGGAGACAACTATGCTACATGGAAAACACAAGTGAAAATACATATACAATTTGAGTATATTTGGATAGCTATTAAAGGAACTTATCTCTAACATACCATTGACGTTGATTAAAAATGTAAATTTTACAAATCTAATTAGAAATCTAAGTTGATAATCATGTTTATGGTATCGATTGAGGTACAACACTATATATGTGATGCTAAAACAACTAAATAAGATTAGGACAAGATCAATGCCTACCGGTGAAATATACTATCTCATAAAAAGTAATCTTTAATTACTTTTTAGAACATATAATGTAAATGACATTACACCTAATTATCAACAACTATATTGATCAAAACACAAACTACTAATCCAAAAACTTAAACAAACTTATTTGAGGGAATAAACTCATACCATAATTTGAATTAAACATCAACAAAGATGCAAACTTAATACCTAAAATTTACTTTGGATAATTTTGACTAAGTAGATAAGTTTAAATGGTGTCCTGGGAGATCTTGACTGATCGAATGTAAAGATTTCTGATGCAAACACAGATGTACATGGATCTGTAGGTCGTGACCATGCTCAACACAAGTCTTAAGCCATATATGAGCTATGAGGACTCTGAAAATATATCCTCCTTTACAAAGGGGGATTAAGCCCTAGGTAGATAGGCAACTACCTAGGGCACCAACAGTTAGGGGGTCCCTAAATCTAAATATTTTCATTGTATTTACCTATTATTAGAACTTAACATTAATTTGTTACCTGAAGTGAATATGAATTGACCATTTTATTGATATAAAGTAACATAAATTTCACGCATACACACAAAATGTACTATAATATTTTTGCAAGTAAACATACATATGCATATTTTTAAGCTCATACAATTTTGGTATTGTTACCCATTTTGTAATGTAGCTCTAGATAATTTAGGTGTGTAATTTTTCTTAGAAAAGGTTCATGTATTTTTTTTATAATATCACTAGTGTAGCTAGTAGAGGAAAGTATAATTGAAGGAAATAATTATTTAATTCTATATTCCTAATATATTGGGAGAAATGTATTTTTTTATGGAGGAATAACTAACCTTGGACTAAATACCACTCTTCACAAAACTATGGGAGCTATCTAAGAATTTTTATTGCTTTACAAAAAAATGGTGTTTGTTTAGTTTTGAGTCCCATCGCCTACTTGATATTAGTAAATAAAATGAGTAACCAAAACCAACATTGTATGAAGATAAATATTAGAATACCTTCCTCCATTTCCTAAGTCAATTACACTATCTCAAGTTAAAGGAAAGTGAAAATTTTTAAGCCATTCTAAGGTGTGTTGCAACTACGAGGGCCTTACTCAAAACATTGGTTAAAAAAATGATAAATGAATTTATTGTACCAATCATCTTGATAGCACAACCACCCTCCTATAGAATGTTTGTAGCCAAATTGAATTTCAATAAACATAAATTGACCTTTGAAGAGTTGGTTAACATGTTGCAATAGGAAGAATCCATGCACATAACTAAAGAGGTAGATGAACATGATATTTATTTGCAATAGAAGGGGAAATGACTTGTGAAGCCTTCAAAAAAACCCCATAAGTAGAGTAATCAAAAAAATAAACCAAGGAACAAACCACATAAACAATGTTTAATTTTTGGTAAAAAGGGAATAATCTATAATTTTTTGGTACAATGCATTCTAATAGGGGTATCAATGTAATAAGAAGCCCAAGTATTTGTCACAATGGTAATTAAATAAATCATATGAAAACAAGAAAGAAAATTGGAAAAAATAATCTGCAACAACAAGGAAACATTACCAAAGAGGAAGAAAAACCCTCTGAAGAGGGATTCCTATATACAAAAAACTCTCATGAGCCATAAAATTCACTAAGTTCTATCTAGTAAGTTGATTAGGGTGAAACTTGGCACATGATTGAATGTAAAATTGTTTCATGAGATATACCCACCTGAAAACATGTCTCTTTGAGTGATGACACATCCTATCATGTCCAAGGTATTGGTGACATCTATTTATCTCTTGACACATAAAAATACAAAATCAATGAAGTCTTGTATGTTGTAGGACTCACCAAAACTATTCTCTTTATTAGTCAACTCCTAGAGCACAACCTAAATGTTTATTTTAATAGTAAAGGAAATAAAAGTATAATCCTAATAAGATACAAGTTGAAAATATTGAAGATATATGTGCATGCTTTTGGAATTTTAAATATGTTCTAATTGATATTGTTCATAATAATAATCAATAAATTTTGCATGGGATTCAGACTCTGTGAATTTTTGGTACCTAAGATACATAGACATGAGTTTTTGATACATTGTTTCCCTAATTAGTCATAATATGGTGTGAGGAAATCCTCGACTCAATAAAAATATTGTATTTTCTCCAATTATCTACTAGGAAACCAACATTGAGAATCATTTGGAAAAATTACCTTTAAATCCTTTGATAAATTAGATTTTGTGCATACTGATATTTTCAAACCTATCATACATGCTCATGTTGGGGTTTAGTATTTATAAATATTTGTTGATGATTTATAGGTTTTAGTATACTACCAAAGGATGAAATATGAAGCCTTCTAAACTTTCAAATAATTCAAAATGTCTGTGGAAAATAAAACTAGTCATAAAATCAAAAATCTCTACTTAGATTAAGGGGGAATACCCCAATGACGAATTCTCATGATTTTTGAACAAAAATGGCATTCACCATCAAATTACTCCACCCTATACTCTTCAACTAAATGGTGTTACAAAAATACGAAACCCCATTATCATGGACATGATACATTGCATGATTGAAGATTTAGGTTTGGACAAAGCATACTAGGAAAAATAAGTATGAACTAGTTTACTTGTTGAATATGGTATCCATTAAAGCTCTTAATGGAGTAAATCCAAAATAATGGTCAAGGAACAAACCATCAATAGATCATCTTCATATTTTTATATGTAAGGTTCATATGTATGTACCTAAGAAGAAGAGAAAAAAAACTGGATAAGAATTACATACTGTACATATTTTAAGGGTACAATGAAGATACATTAGGTTATATATTGATGGATTCAAAAACTATAAAAATATATATAAGAAGGGATGTTGAGTTTTGTATGATATGGAATGAACCTAACACCAAGTAGATTCTAGCTTAATCTATTCTAAGAAAAAAAATCATGAAAATCATAAATGAAAGCTTAATTGACTTTGCATAAAACATTAAATCAAAAATCAAAGTAAAACTTCCTTTGATTATTGAATGTGATTTTAGATTGTAGATACTTTCTTTTTAAACCGAACACAACTATGCATGATCAATGAATTTCTCTAAGGAAGAGGAAGAGATCTCACCAATATGGCTTGATTGCCATTTTAGTTCTTTTCTTACTATTCTTAGCCATGTAGAAATGTGAGAATTAATTGATTCAATAAGACTTCCAACATGAAATGCTCTTCTTAAGTGTAAATGTCTTACAAGGACATGGTGTAAGTTGAAACCTGTTTTACTAGGCTTTTTATATAACTTTCCATTTTGGGATAAGCTTGCATCCTAGTGAATGTGGGATAAAGGTAAAGTATAATTAGAAAGGGTTAAGTATGATTAGAAGATATTAATTAGAGGTTAGCAACTCATGGGAGTTGCAGGTGATTTAATTAATCAACTAGGATTAATTAATATACCAAATTAAGCTTACAGAAGCTATTTGGAGATGATTTAGAGGGGAATTAGTAGAATTTGAAGGGTTTGAAAGGGGGGTTTAACCAATAAGAGGGTTTATTGATTAAACACAATATGAAAAAGTTTAATTAATTCATAATGGTTAATTAATTAACTAAAAGAGGGTTATAACTAACAAAATGACTTTAATTGACATCTAGGATTTGGTATGAAGCTAGTTAATTAAAGAAGTGTCACTAATTAACTGACATAAAATTGAATTCTAGCTAATTAGTAGGAAACCACTAAATAAAAATAAATGATGGGAAAAAGGATAACTAGTGCAATCTTAGTATTAAAATTGTGTAGTTAGATTTAGGTGTCTACAAGTTTGATGAGAAGGGTGAGACCAATCCACCCTCCACACACTCGCATTATGCATAGATAATTCATGTTAATAATATTGAAGGTGATCAAATATGTGACAATGAAAATGATGATGGGGATGATGGTGATGATCGTTAAGTTCCTATAGCTCCACAACCTATAAGAGTTGTTGAACACATGCATGAATCATATAAAAATGTGATAAGTGATGTAAAATTAGATGTAATGCCATACATATCTACCAATGGTCCATAAAATCATAGTATGAATTGAGAAGGATTAAATTTGTGATAGTGAGAATAGTGGTAGAATTTTTTAAGCCCTCTATAGTTTAGAAATCCCTAGTCAATACCATGGAAAGATGTCATGAATGCAAAATATCAATCATTGATGAAAAATAACACATGAAAGCTTATAGATATTCTAACATGAAATAAAACCATAGGTTATAGATGGATTTTCAAGATAAAATACAAAGTAAATGGTAGTATTAAAAATCATAAGGCAAGGATCATAGCAAACCAATATGCTAAAAAGAAGGCATTGACTACGAGGATAATTTTTTCTCCCATGGCCAAGGTCAAGACCATCAAAAGGATATTTTCTTTGGTTTCTTAGTTTATTTGGAAATTTCACCAAATTGATGTAAAAATTTCCTTTCTTAATGAATATATACATGAGGAAGTCTATATGAGTCAACTGTAAGGTTTCTTTACACTTGGAAAATAAGAAAAGGTGTTTAGGCTCATAAAATTTTTGTAAGACATCAAACAGGCTCCTTGAGCCTACTATATAAAGAATTATAAGAATATCATTCAAAATGTATTTAAGAGGAGTCCTTATGATCAAAATATATGACTTAAATAATAATGGGGGAGTATTTTAATTGTGGTAATATATATTGACAATCTATTCATCATCGATAGTATGGTGAGGATGATCGATGCAAAAAAGAAAGATTTTAAATAATCATTCAAGATGAATCATATAATTCTACTACACTACTATCTTAGACTAGAAGTATGGAAAAGGGAACACCACAAATGAAATATGCCAAGAAAAAGATCAAGAAGTTTAACATGATGGGTATTAAACCTTTTACAACACCCATTGAGGAAAATATTTAGTTGTCTCATATATATCCATTACCACATGTAAATACAAATATCTATCAGGAGTATCATTTAATTAACATATAGTAGGTGATACATTAGCTATGTTGTTATCTATCTCTCACATTTCATACAATTTCTGAAAATATATCACTGGAAAGAAATAAAGAAGATATTGGGATACATAAGAGGTATAATAGACTTTGGTCAATAATATAAAAATAATGACTAATTCTTCTTGATAGTATATTAAAAATCATATCATGTAGAAAATATTGATGACTATAAATCCACTTTTAGATATGTGTTCTCTTTGGGATTTGGTCCAATATCATCGGGGATCAATAAATAAAAATTTATTTCTCGATCTTTTATTGAAGTAGAATATCGTGTTGCAGGAGAAGTTATCTGCAAAGTAATATGCATACGTCACATACTTGAAGGATTGGGAAAATTATAGTTGTAACAAACCATACTATATGTTGACAATGAAGGTGTTATCAAACTTTTTTGCAATCTAGTGTTTCATAAACACATGAAGCACATTCAAGTAAATGTACATTTCATATGTGAGCATCTTCTACAACATAACATCCAACTCTATTTTTTCCTCTTAGAAGAAAAATATGTATATGTCTTCATGAACTCATTTGCACGAGATAAATTTGAGGCATTCAGATAATATCTTATTCATTTGAAATCATGATGAATTAAAGGGTGAATGTTAGGATAACCTAGGTATGTGTTAATTCACCATGTGTGAGAATAAATGTAAGTGATTAAAATGTAATTACTCATAATACATTTTTAATTTCTTATATATCCTAAATTTAAGTTTAGTTGATATAATCTTGTTTATTTGAAATACTTATAGCTCATTTTGGAGGTAATTTTGTGACCCTAAATTTTCTTAAAAGCATTAGTTAGTCTTCCTATTTTATAGGGACTTTTAAAAGCTACATTTATTTATGTAAATTCAACTATGTAACATTATATTTTTTAACTGGATGATATTATTATTTTTAATATTTCACAATATTTCTTTCTCAATGATAGACGACGGACTAGGGTAGATTATGGATTTGAAAATGTTTAGGATTTTTAGGATGAAGTCGTCGAATTGGGGAAAAGTTAACTAGGTGCTTTACCTATCATGGTCAACTTTATCTTGACATAATGCACAATGAAATCTATTAATTGGATATGTGTTATGCATTTTAAGAATAATATTTTGACTAGTTAATTATGGATAAGAAACATGACCTAGTGTCGAATATTGTTTGATGAGCATGAAACATGTAGGAATTAATCAATTAATTTCACAATGAGATATGGGTGAAGATAAATTCCAAGGATTAATTATCATGATGTGCAATTCATTTAAATTTTATGATGTAATAACTATCTACATCTCATAATATGGTCTCATCTAAAGAACTATATCTGAAATATACATGAATGTGTTATAAAACCCCACACTATTCTCCCTTTTGAGATAAGGGATGTTAGAAGGATAACATAGCTCAAAGAGAAATTTTGAGTCATGTAAAAATATAGTAGAAACAATATTAATTATTAAGGAAAAATTATCTTATCAAATAACATGGTAAACTGTGTATATGTCATAAGATAACACATTTGTTAACACAATTATTGTACAAAAATCTTGAGATAAAGAGATGTAATATCCAACAATGTGTATGATTGTAGGAGTGAACATATCATGACAATGTTCATGATATATTTTGTAAACCATTCACAAAAATGTATAAGTTGTAAGATAATAACAATGTAAGATTCATATGTGTATGTACCATAATAATAATGAAACATAGGTCATGAAAGCATTCTAGCAAGGTTCAACAAGATAACATAGAAGTGATAGGATAAGTCGCATAATAAAAATACATGAATCAACACCTAATGGATCTATAATGACCTAATACATGTCATGATGCAACAGGACATGATATTCCTATCATCAAAGTACATGACTGATAAGGAATGGAAAACTTGATCAGTGTTAGATGTTAGTTCATGTACTAAAGAATAGGCATACAACAAGTCATAATATAATGTGTGTAAAAAATAGTGATAAGCATCATGTAGTAATAAAGGGAAGAAACAACCAATTTATGTGGATTAATGTGTAGAAAACATTGTCATAATCACATAATTGAGAAATCAATATTCATTAAGAAATGTCTAATAAGAAATAATCTAAAAGGTAATATGTAATCATCCAAAGTTGTATAAGAGAAGTGTAATAACAAGTGAAATATTAGTCAAGATGCTAAATTAAAATGTGTAATAAGTGATGTCAACAAGCAATAATCATATTGTGAATCAATTCTAGGATTATAACTATAAATGCAATCAAGATATGTGCACAAATAAAGTATACGAATGCTCCATATGTCTCAATCAATGTATATAAAATGTAACTTGTAGTAAATATTATTTTTCATAAGTTAAGTATGTCATAACACTCTATGTATAACCACAATAACTCAAAAAAGTAATTATTATGTCATTTAATGTGTGATCCTATCATATATGGATCAAACAACATATCGTAGGATATTTCTTTTCTTCTTATAATATAGCAAGTGTGTATCATAGGAAGTAGATGGGTAGTGTGGTCTCAATGTAGATGAGAATAAAGAAGACGAGAAATGAAAATCATGCATAAAAATACATGTATATGAGAAAATAGATCATAAAAAGACATGCATACCAAGAAAACACAACATAGAGCACACAAGTGTAGAAACTAAAGATATATAACATATAAGTAAGATAAAACACAACAAAGCATAAAATTACATCAAGTAGTAAGAGAGGAAAATATCACAATTCCAATAAGTGTATAAATAAATAAAGATAAATAGTATCAAACAATTATAATAGAAGTTAATAAAGAACTAAATGCCAAAAAATGTCATATAACAATCAATGGAATAAAACAAACATATGCATGGAGTAGTCACTCAATCAATGTCATACAACAATTGAATATTGCAACACACATACATATAAAGAATTCCAAGCATTCAATGTTCTAATGTAGTCAAATAATATAACAAAAAAATACATGAAGTAGTAAAGTCAATAAATTTCACACAATAATAAAGTATTTACTATCCAAGTATATAGAGAATTCTAAATAATTGATGTCCTAAATCAGTCAAGGAATATAACACACATGTGCATAGAGATGTCAAGTCAAAAAATGTTACAAACCAAGTAATGATGTACATAATTAGTGTAAGGTGATAAATAAATCATGTAAGATTGTAATTTCAAGTGTAACAAGTAAGGATATCTATGATAAGAGCCTAAGGAAAATAGTGTGAACTAGTAAAAGTATTAAATAATGTAAACATGGTTCATAGTCGAGCCTATGTGTAAAAGATAGAAATGTGATCGTCAGATTGAATGAAATTAAGCATGTATTATATGTAGTAAAGTATTATAGTACATGTAATGGAATAGTGTAAAGATATGTGATCATGCTAAATTTAGTATTTATGCCCTTGATGTAGGCATGACCCCAATGTGGTAGAAATCCCACATGATAGAAGGATGTAAAATTAATAAGGTGTTTAATATGCGATCAAAGTAATCTCAACACGTAATATACCCCTCATTATATATATTCCCCTAGGCTGGTAATGTGTATAATGTCCACATTTTAAATCTTCCTAGTATGTTCTATAAATTCCAATTGCTAAGGTAGTATAGAGTGATAAACTAAAAGATCAAAAGTATTAGAGCTAGGAAAGGACCATGTTTGACATATGTAGGTTATGATTTTTTTTTTTATTATTATTTTGGAATGAGATACATAAAATGTAAATACGAGAATAATGAACCTGTGGAAGTGGTTAGAAATAATGTAAAATGGAAGGTGGGGTCTGTATGATAGGTAAAGAGGGGTTCCCAGTTGTGTGATTTAACCTAAATGGTTAATCTTTAATGGGGTAGTAACCGATGGTAGATTATACTAATCAATTAGTTTCCAAAGATAATTGTAGTAATATCATGAATAATCATTGAAAAAATCCAAATAATGATAAATAAATGTAACAAAGCACTAAAAATAAGAGGGAGAAGAAAAATTGGCTGATATTTTGACTTTTGTGCTAATTTGGGATGACTTGATGATTAAAAAAGGATAAAAATGATCTAACAAAGCTTTGTTAATGAAATTGTGTCCTGTACAACTTCCTAGACCAATTCATATGGTATGGTCCAAAGTATACACCTAATATTTCCCTTTCTATATGCCCTTGTCCTTACGCACTTTTATCAACTGAAACTTCTTGGGTATGTGCACTTCTTCCTGATCTAATCCTGTTTGTAATTTGGACCTTCGACACTGTGTGATGCTTATCGTGTAGCTGATTAAATATTTAAAACCCTACATGGTGAAGGATCCTTGCAAAACAAACATTAGCTGGGTTGTGGCCCCCTTGTGCATCACCAATATTACCACTATTCCAAAGAGGGCTCAAACTACACATCGTTATCGCCTAACAAGTGATATCTATAATGTATGTAGCCATATTGATAATCATGACCTTACAAAATTGTGATTATACTTGAACCTTTTCCCTAGCTTGACTTGAGAGGATGTGTATTTTCTACTTGTAGATTTGAGTGGGTGACTTCCTTAGAATGAGTATGGAGAGTATATGAAGCTTAAGGGAGTCTTAGAGTATCTTTTCTTATGATTACTCTTAGAATTTTCTCATTGGAATCTTAGGAGTTAAGTAGGTAGAATCCCCCCTTAACGATAGATGAATAAACTGCTTATATACATGTTCTAGATCTGGAAAAATCAGATAAATCCAACTAGAAGTGTACCAAAGGAATTAAATTAAGAAAAAGTGTCGTTGGAGGGAAAGGGACGAAAGTGTCTAGGTTGGCCCATAACGTACACACGTTATGGCCCTTTCTAGATGTTGTGGTCATACATGTATGTGCAAGTGATTTGAAATTTTGGAATTGTAACTATGCAAGGGTATAGCCTTAGCTTGATGGAATTAATAATGATCGTTATGTGAACAAATAGGTTGTGCGTGCAAGCAAAGAATGAGTGATATATAGTTAGGGATATCATAATTTGATCAAGTTGAGAAAGTGTGGGCTAGTGTCAAGAGTGATTCTACAATATGTGTTGTTGCAAGCCATGAGTCACCAAAATGAGTGTTTCCATAGTTGCCCTCCCTTTAAGTATGGAATTGAAAATTGCGCACTTAAAGGAAAATTTACTTGAGTGTCATAGACACAATTTATCTTTACTCGGAGTCACCTTGTACTTGATGTTAGGAATTTGTCTTTATTTTGGTTGTGTTTGTTTTTCCAAGACGAGTACCTACATAAATACAAGTGTAGTTAATGTTCCATAGTATAGGAAATTGAACTTTAACTTGAAAAATCTGGAGTCCAATGTAGAAAATAGCAATGTGTAAGTACAAAAGTAAAAAACCAATGAGAGAGTACACCTTATTATTTTTTGCAGAGATGGAGGGAGAATACTCTTGACTATTGTTGTCCATGGAGATTTGTTGAACTTTATGCTAGATTTGGTTGGAATTACTTGGGGGTAATCAGTCCCTCACATGGAAAGTCTTCCAAAGAGGAGGAAGCTAAGGAGATAGAATGAAGTGTAAATGCATCGCTTGTATAACTTGAAGAGGACTGTATGGGGAGCGTTCATAGTTGTCTCCATGCATCCCTTCACAAAAATATGGTACAAGGGGGAAGTCCGATCCTATGAGGAAAATATTCACCTCGATACTTCCAAAGACACACATGGATAAGTGTCATTGCAGATGGACACGAACCCAATTGATTTGATAATTGATGAAATAATGTATCTAGGGCAATACTAGCTTACACATACTCTTGGTGCCACTATAATCTGAATTGTACCATGCATTATATCAATGAAACTAAGTAAAGAGCTTGTAAATGTAATTGAGAAACCATACCAATTGAGAAAATTCTTGAATTTTTCCCTAGGATGGAAGCGTGATGGAATGGGCCACAACGTCTAGACACTGATGGTAGTCTTTGCTATATAGTATGGTATCCTTGCATGTTTTCTAACCCAAGTTTTGTTTCCAAGCCAATTTTCTGAACCTCTGAACTATCTGATTCTATACTGCTTCATTTTGTTTATGATTCTGAATTGATGTGAGGGTGAAATAATCACCTGATGGTTTCCCCCTCTCATTTGAGACACGTGAGATGGAGCAATGTGAGTGCGACCCAAACGAGTAGGACTTGTAGTTGATGTGCACATGTTTCATATTATTCCCGTATGGGAAATAGGCTAGGGCGCATACTATATACAATAACACTACATAGTAATATAGTAGAAAAACTAACAAAGTGTTTGCAGCAAGCAATAAAAGAAACAAATTTAATATGATGTAAGACAAAGCATGTAAGGGCACACAAATTATAGCAAACAAGACAGAGCATGATGTCCCATACATGGGACACCACTTAGGATGTCATAAGATAGCTAGATGCACTCAAGACCAAAAGATAAATAATAGGAAACAGAGTAACATGGGGCATGGCCAACAAATAAGTGAAGGCATAGAGCAAACATGTATGTAGACAAATAATAACACAAAGATGATATCCATGGTTGGAAGTAACATGCAAGACAAATATTGAACATGAAGCACCTATTATCTTGTTAGAGTAATAAATAGTATGACATAATGTATGTGTTCATTGAATGAGTTAAGAGAGTGTGAAGTAGTAAATATTAGAATGATAGCACTTGTTTTTGAGAAAGTGTAGAGTGGATGCCCCTAATTACTACAGAATAACTAGTAGAGGGTAGTGTCAAGAATCCTGCATCATGTAATAATTTGTGTATAACTTGCATTTAACTCAATGTACCACGTGAACACACATGTGTATAGAAAAAAGATATATTATATTATGTATCAAGCTAACATGATAAGTAAAGTTCAACATGAATAATATAAGTGTGCGAAGAAAAAACCAAGTAAGAGAGATGCAAATGTTTTTGGTTTTTTGAAAATATTTGAATGTTTTGGAATTTTTGAACATATATGAATGTTTTTTTGAACTTTAAGGCCACCTTTGGGCATAGTTTAAAACCTATTCTCTAAAGATAAGGAAGGATGATCCAATAATGCCCCCCAAGTAGGAAATATTTAGACATTTAGCACCTTTTGTGAATATGGACTATGTAACTAGAAATGGGAAGTATGGTTTTCCCTAATGTGTGTAAAGTGAGGTTCAAGTATGTAGTTGATCCCTCAATGTTCAATTTTAACCTATAAACAAAGTGTGTCATCAGGGAGTGAGGGGGAAATTGGATTCCCCCCATGGGTGAGTTAGATTAGGTCCAATCATCGGAGCCTACAAAGAGAGTCATAAAAACCTAATTTACAAGTAGAAGGGAGGGTGATCTATGAATACCCATACTCGTATGATGAAGAAGACCCATCTATGAGTAGTATTATTTTAAATGCATGATGTTGACAAGGTTTTTTAACAATTTTTATTGTAAGATTCGTGAGGCAGTACACGCCATTTCCGATTTTGTTAATAATAACAAATGGGCCTAGCCAATTAGGTTTGAATTTTTCATTGACATAAGCTTTTGCATTAATTTTCTTTTGATTTTATTAGAGGACCAAATATCCAATATTGAATTCTTGTGGGCAGACTTTATTATTATATGTTTTTTTGATATGTTCTTGTTGCCTATGAAGATTCTCTAAAGCTTGTACTTGTCATCTATTGAGCATTTCCAACTCATGTAGGTGTTGCTCATGGTACTCATTATCTATGAGAATATCTTCAAGCAAAACATGTAAGGATGAGATCTCTAACTTTAATGGTATGCCAACTTTGGTACCATATACGAGAGAGAATGAGGTGGCATTGGTAGGAGTATGCATACTCATATGGTAGGCCTAAAGGGCATATATCATTTGATTATGCCAATTTGTGTCATGTCTGTCCACAATTTTGTGCAGTATCTTGATGATAGTCATGTTAGTGGCCTCATCCTAACCATTCCCTTTAGGATAATATGGAGTGGAGAAGGTGTGTTTGATTTTGAACTTAAAACAAAAATTCTTGACCGTATGGTTTTTAAAGGATGACCCATTATCTGTGATGATTACAAATGGAACCCCAAAATGGGAGAAAATATGTGTAGCTAGAGGATTGATAGATATCCTCACCAGTGGTGGTGTGAAAATGTGTTTCTTTAACCCATTTAGTGAAATATTTGGTGGGGGTGATGATGAATTTGCGTCCATCAACTTATTCAAGATTTAGTTTTCCAACAAGGTCAAAGCCCCATACATAAAAAGACCATGGAGATACAATAGGTTGTAATTCATATATTGGGGCATGGCTGAGATTACTATGTCATTGACATTGACCACATCTTTTGGTGTGTTCAAGACAATCTTGTTCCATGTTAGGCCAATAGTATCTTTGTCGTAGCAATTTTGGAGACATAGCCTTGCCGCTAAAGTGACCTCCACATACATTGTTGTGGATTTGTGATAATACCATGGGAATGTTGCCAACCCCTAGGCGACACAAAATATATCCATCAAAAAAACATTTAAATAATGATCCCCATTAAGAACATAGTGAGAAGCCTCGCGCGTAGCTGACACACTTCTTGTGGTAATGCATTGTCTAGTAAAGCTTGCTGGTAACGAAAGTTATATATATCAATATACCATTTAGGATTATTAGCACTACGTGTGACCACAAGAACCTGTAGGGATTCAATTATGTGAGAATCTATAGAAGGATGACATAAATGTTAAATATTAAAGGTAACATGGTCATGTGTGACGTCGAGTGGGATCAAAGAGGCATCAATAGCCATATCATTTACATGTCTATTATCTTTACGAGGGATAGTAACAATAGTGTTAGAATGAAATGTAGCTAGAAGGTTCTTAACAACTATATCATATGGAATCAACTTTTATTCCTTTGTTTGATAAACAAAACCAGCCTAATTGACAATAAGTTGAGAATCTCCAAATATTTGAAGATGACGTACTTGGAGAGTGCAGGTTATAGATAAGCCAAGTATGAGTGCTTCGTATTAAGAAATGTTATTTATGTATGGGAAAATTCTAAGTGGTAGGAAAAGGGCATGGGATCACCATGCGGCGTGATGAAAAAATGTTAGCCCTAGTCCCAACGGAACAATGAGAACCATCAAAATACATATTCTAAACTTCTAATAGTATATTCATCATGAAAATCATCATAAACATGAGAAGGATCATCTATTGGGGTTGCGGCTAGTTGATCAACGATAACTTGACCTTTTATTGGTTTTTATGGAACAAAATTGAGATCAAAGTTAGTAAGAAACATTCCCATTGGGGTATATTGTAGACACCTAAAATATGCTTACACTTAGCATTTCCTCCAATTCAGCCGATTGACGACATTTTGTTAATCAACCCTTCTTCGCTCCATTCTCGGATGCCCATTCATGACACCTTCTTGGTCGTATTCTTCCCATATTTGGCTTGTTTGGCTAATATCTTTCTTATTAGCTAAACATTCCTCCTTTCAACCATTCAGAACCTCCCTAGTTCTCTCTAGACCACTTTTATTGGCTTCGTAGGATATCTATCAGTCACAATTGGTTATCCAGACCCCTCCCAACTCTCAATGAGTCTCTAATCACTTTCTAATCAAGTTTAACTAGCCTAAACCAAGCTTAACTAAGCCTAAAGCATGTTTATCCTAATCTAATCTAAAAGAGATTTAGTCCCACATGCACCCAAATTCTAAATTCATCCAAACCAAAAACTATAAATAGAAGGGTCACCCCTCCCTCTCAACCTTACACCTTGTTTTCATAACAAATCTCTCTCACATTTGGAGATATTGGCATTAGACCTCATTTGCATTAGCTAAGCTAATAGGAATTTGATCTTGGCTATCCTCCATTGTTGAAACTTCTCCATCTTGCATCCGTAAATTTATAGTTAGTTAGTAGGAGGGTATCTAACTTGGTCTTGTAGCCATTTTAGAGAGACCTCTTCACCTCCATTGAAGAAACAACAAATCTAATTTGATTTCTCATAGGTTTAACTAGGTTCAATTTATGTTTTAAGTAATCATGAAGTAGTTAGAGATAAAATGATAGTGTTTTAGTTTAATTCATTATTGTAGAAGTTATCTTGTTTAGCACTCATCTCATGATGCATGGATGAGTTAGCAAAGCTTTGAGGTTCTTTATCCTCATTCCATAGCTTTTGCAACTTTACATTGCATACATATATGACCTTATAAATGTGTTTGTGAAAGAAAATACCATAATGGGTCCACTTTAATAATACCATGAATTTATGTGTTTATCATGTATTGATGTAGCTTATTCATGATGAAAATGAGTCCTAGGAAAAGTTTCTCAATGTAACTACAAATTTATTTATATTATTGCAATGTGTGACTAATATAGTAGACAACACATTCTTGATGGTAATCATCATGTTGAGTGAGTAAGGAACCCAAAGCATGGAAGATGGCAAAAATATATAAAAGTAACAGTCACTTAGGGATTTGAGGTACCAAGACTGATGGCCTAAGAAAATAATTTCTACTTATATTAAAGGCTTGTTGACATGTCTCATCCCAAAAAACTTAGTGATTTTTTTCATAAATCACATAAATGGTTGGATTTTATTAGGAAGTTGCAAAATGAATAGACAAATATCCATAATGTTTCCTTGTAATGAATGTAGCTGGTGAAGGTTATTGGGCAAAGACATATATAATGGGGCAGATATTTTGTGGGTAAATTTTGATACTATATTGTGATATGATACATCTTAGGAGCGTCATGCTAGTGACACTAAATACACATTTTTAGGGTTAATCCTTACATTATACTAGCTCAAACATGTGAAGAGTGTTCATAGATTCTGAGCATGGACAAGGTGATGCTTTGACTTTGTGAGTATGTCATCAACATAGTAATCAATGATTTTGTGAATATAATCATGCAATTTATGAGTCATAGAATTTTGGTACGGGGATCCAAAATTCTTGAGCTGAAAAGGAATAATAGTATAGTAAAAGGATCCAATGTTATATGGCATGGTATCTTTGGTAAGTAGAGTGGAATATTCCTCAACATATGATTGTGTTGGAAAATTTTCAGGTGTATATGTGTCTATATCAGTAGGGTCATTATTGTCACCCGAGTTTGCACCGTTGTTGAATCTACTAAATTTAATACCTCAGTGAAACATGGGAATGTTCCCAAGGTGTGGGAGCTTGCTCCTTGGTACAGACCTCTGGAGAATTCCGAATTCCTCTACTTATCTAACCTAATGCTAAAAATACTCTTAAGCTATTCTACTAATCCACATGGGAAAGGGGGAGGAGGAATGCATGAAATGAAAAAAAGTTAAGGGAATGATGATGGTGCCAAAAAATAAAGAGGATATTGAAGAGCACACACTTATACCGGGGGGCGAATCAATATTAAACAATATTTTACTTATTTAAAACTTTAATCATCCACAACAACAATAATCACATAACTTATAACAATTGTAAACACACAATTTATGTGAAAACCCTTTTGGGAGAAAACCAAAGATAAAATAATTCTTGGATCTACAGTCCAAATCCAGCCCTAATATATATTAATATAAATTTTTTGGCACCAACCTACTGGAGACACAAATCCCTAATGTTGAGCACCAACTTAGCTAGTTCATGAGCACTAAATTATTGGAGACACCAATCCCAAATTGTGTGAGGCACCAACCTCAACACTTCATAGTTCCACCTTTTGAAGTTACTTCTTTAACCTGATGATGGTAATCAATTCATTCTTCTATCTCTTCATTGTTGTTCCAAAAATGTTTATGTGCTTATTCTTTCTTATTTTTCTATGAATGATATCTCTTTATTGTTATTTTCTCCTTGTGAAATCTTCTTGTTTGTAATTCCTTCCTCTTTACTAATTTTTCATTTTATTCAACATGATTTTTATATTTCTCCTCTCTATTGCATCCTCTAACTATAACATCCCACCAGTATCTTGCTATCTCTATTCACCTACACATTATTTTACATACTAATCCATGTGCATAACCTTTCACCTTTTACTACTCCATTCCACTCCTCCCAAATGTTCCCTCTTACCTCATCATTATCTCAGTAGCTCACCATTCCTCCATTATGGTGTTGAGTTGTGGAGCTCAATTAATTCAGTTTAGCATGCTATATTAAACTTGCTGGAAAACATAGTAATCCACATCGGTTATGAAGGGACCGACATCGGTCACCTATGAATGGCATCGGTCATGCAAGTAGGAACCGGCATTGGTTAGGGCTAATTGACATCGGTTACCTTTGTGTGAGTGTTTTATTTAACTCACAGGAATGAGATCTAAATTTAGTATTAAAACAAATCTATTGATTGTAATTACATGGATAAGTGCCCTAAGTTTGTATGTGCCTATATAAGTATGGAAGCTAGGGTTTATAAGGAGAGATAGTTAAAGTTAATGATTATTTTGTGAAAATAATTGTGAGAGAGATAATTCTTGGAGAAGAAGGAGAAGTTTGAGAGAAAGAAAGTATTGTACATCATGAGATGTGTGGAAGATTGTAAATTTTCATTGTATATCTTTTGAAAGCTTTGGATAATAGATTGGCTTGTTTCTTGGTGGATGTATCCCACACTGGGTGAACCACGTTAAATATGGTGTTGATTTATATCTCTTGTTTTATATATTTCTTTTGGTAGGATATCTGTTTTATTGCATGTATGCTTAGATATGATATATTATCTGTACAACTGGTATAAAAGCTTTGTTTGAGGGTTTTGTGTGTTGACAGATTTACTCATATAGGTTTTTTTGATTAAATGAGAGCTACAACAATGGAAAAAGAAAACAAATACAAGGTAGAGAAGTTTGACGATCAAAATGATCAAATATGGAAGATATAGATTGATGATTATATGTATAAAAGAGATTTGTACTTACCGTTGGATGAAAATACTAGACCTATGAAGATGACTGATGAAGAATGGAAGATTATTGATAGAAAGGCTCTGAGATCTATAAAATTGAGCCTGATAGCATCTATGGCTTCCAATATTATAGAAGTGACTTTTACGATAGATTTAATGAAATCTCTTGCTTATTTATATGAAAAACCCAGTGCTTCAAATAAAATTTATTTGATGAAGAAACTATTTAGTTCTAAGATGCATGAAGATGGATCTACATCTATTCATTTGAGTGATTTCTGATCTATTATAAATCGGTTAAAATTGATTGATATTTCGTTTGATGATGAAGTGAAAACACTATTATTATGTTCTTTGCCTGATAGTTAGGATAAATTGGTAATGGATATTAGTAATACAACATCTGCTAATAATATTTTGAAGTTTGAAGATGTGATTAGTATAATCTTGAATGAAGAAATTCATAGAAAAATTACAGAGGATTCATCATTTGGGAATGCTTTGAATATAAAAAGAAAATGCAGGAAAAAAGAGAGATCCAATAGTAAGAATAATGGGAAATCAAAGTCAAGGAATGATAGATCTAAATCCAGAGGTAAGGGAATTACTTGTTAGACTTTTGGAAAGAAAGGACATACAAAGAAAGATTGTTGGTCAAAGGATAAAGAGAACCAACACCTAGATAAAGGTAAAGAGGTAAATAAAGAGGAAAATATTATAGCATAGGTAATGCAAGATGCTCTTATTATTTCTTTGGATACTAGAATAGAATCATGGGTTTTAGATTTATGAGCTTCTTTCCATGCAACCTGTTGGTTTGAAAATATGTCAATTAGACAGGTCATGGAGAAATAGGCCAATAGTATGCAGGGCATAGCCCCTCTTTGAGACAGCAAAGTGAAACTGGTTTATTGCTATTCTATCAAGCAGGAATATGTTAAAATCTACACTATTCTAACTTCAGCGGTTTGGGATCTCATCCCAGTAGAGGTAGTTCCAAATTTGAATAGAAATGTAAGAGGGAAGGAATGGAGGAAGGTAGATCTGAAGGGAGAAAAGAAATGAATTCCAAGATAGAAGGGTAGGAGGGTTTATGCTTTGGGTTGGTAGTAAACAGAGAAAAACTTACTTGCATAAAAAAACAAAGCAATACTGATGAACATATGACAATCATAAGAATGAATCCAACATAATAGAAACATAGATCTAACTTTAGTGATATTTGATGCAGATAACACATATAGTGAGCACAAAGTCTTAACATATATATTAATATCTCTTATGTTACAAGAAGGCACAAAGTCTTTCTCTCTTCACCTCTTTTTTCATACAAAAATGTCCACTTGGAATACAACAAGTATTCCAGTATTTATAGAAGGAGAAGGAGAAAGAAGACAAAAAGAAACCAAGCCCTATTTACAAAACATCTAAAAAGTCAAAAGTTGACTTTGGGCAAGTTGGTGGATGGCAACATCCCATGGTGAAACATGGATGATGTCATCGTAAATGCCAAAATAATTTTAAAATATTTTTACAAAAAGATCGAAGCGTACACAAGAAGAGAAAATATTCTTCGTCATCTCTTTGCTTGAATGGAGTGTCTTGCTTCCGATCAGGAGAGGTGATGTGACACTGAGCTTGGTACTCCATAAACTTACTGATCATCGTCTGAAGTTGATTATGATCAAGACCCTTGAAATGATCGCCAATAACTTCACAAGTTTCTTTTTCAGTCTTGAGCTTGTCAGGTAGTCCAGCATACTCTTCGTTTGCCTCAATCAAGTATCCAATGAAATCGCGGCAAGCTAGAAGGTTATTGATAGAATCTCAGTCAAAAGTGACCTCTGGTGCCAAACCTTGGGTTGCGATATCCTTGAATATCTTGATTGTAGCATCTACCTCCTTCAAGGTGAATGATTCACTGAGCATCTCTAGAGCCATCTTTACAACCATTTGCTCCATGTTTTGTTTTGCATCCAGGGATTCCTCCTTGATTTTTTCTATCCTTTCTAGGATATACTCCATTTGATCAACCCAGTAATCCAGTGCAACGAGAGATTTGTGGTGTGCCCGCGGGTGATCAATGACGTTGACCTTTAATAGGTTGTCAACTGAGTAGTCGGCCATTACCTGAAATGTTTCATGTTGTAATCTGGCATCATCCAACTCCTTAGAGAGAGATCCTGCTACTGCTTGTAGCTCCCTGTTTGCCTGATCCATACCCTGGTAGAGTCCTGTGAATTTCTTGATTATTTCCTCACTATCTCTGAGGATTCACTCTATCCAGGAGGACACTGCAGTGCCTTGTTCGCCAATCTTGGCGTATTCATTTATCTTTTCCTGACTTAGAACTTTAGGAGGCTTGGTGATGGTCATAGGAGGTGCATTGCCCATTATTTGTAGTGCTTGAAGAAGATGTTTGTTTTGTTCCTTTAGTATCCTCTCCTCCTCTGCTTCTTGAATTTTCTTGTAGAGGGCATCTATTGTAGACAAAGCTTCTCCTTGCAGGCTCTCAGATGAGGTTCCCATGGTGACTTGAGTCACTGTAAAGTCTATAAGAGACAGATCTTTCTTCTCTTTGGTGGGATCAGGATATGCAATCTCCATGACCCTCTCTCCCGAAGTGATCTTTGAGAAGTGAGTTATAGCTTTTTGCTTCTTGGGTCCCTTCTTTGGAATGACAGAGAATTCCATGGGTGCTATGGGAAATTTTCTATTGAGTTGACCTAGATGGTTGGAAATCTAGCTTGGACTTATGGGAGAAGAAGTAGAGGGAATGGAAGAAGAAAGGGGAGTGAAAGGGGAAGCAATTGAAGAGGCTGCAAGGAAGAACATTGAGACACTCGGTGGTGGTATCGACAAGGAGTATAATGCGATGATGCTTGTGGGGCCTGGAGTTACTACAGGAGAAGAAAAGGTCATGGAGGAGGAAGGGATCTGTAATGGGATGGAGGGAACACTAGGTGAAAAATTTGTGAGAGAGGAGAATATGGAAGAGGTGGGAGATGGAAGGGAGGAAGGGAGAGAATAAGAAACATCGATTGGGATAAATGTTTCAACAACAAGGGGAGGAGAAGAAGTGGAAGAAGGAATGGTGGGTACCTTAGTAGTTATAGCTATGACCACATCCTTAGTGGATGTGTCCATTGAAACTTCGGTGGTCTCTTCTTATTTTCCTGGAGACACCAGGTCGACCACTTGCTTCTCAGAAGTAGTAGGAGGGATTTGAGGAGCTTCTTCTTTGTTTGATTCTCCCTCCTTGTCTTTCCCATTTCCTTTCGGAACTTGGGCCAGCCTTGGAGGTGCTCTTCCTGAAGGAGAAGTAGTGAAATCTGCCCCGAGGTAAATGAGACCATTCTGTTTGCACCAATGTTCAGTGCACTCCAATGTGTGCTTGACTCTTTCCTGAATGGTCTTTGGTGCCTTGGCTCTTTCAATTTCTGTGAATGACCAATCATCCTCATCCGTGTCGAGGTAAAGTTTATTAGGTTCTTGGAATCCTTTTAGAATAATGGCCATACCATAATGTTTGATCTCTTCCAGAGCTAGCCTAGTGTGATCCTTTTGCTTGAGATCTATTTCATGTGTCAGGTCGATGTAGATGTCCTCGATCTCAAGGACATGGATAGGATCAATTTTTCCCTTTGGGAGGTAACCCTGGAAATCAAAGGTAGGCCTTTCCATGAAGTTGTTCTTTAGATTCAACAATTAAAGCTCGACATACATTTCCTGTGCTTTGGCCAGTATGGTGTAGGGGTATCAGCCCACTGTAAGGGGGAATGGAGTTCCTCCCTTCTTTCTCTTCATGCATCTCTCATGGTATGTGATTAGTTGCCTTGAAAAATCTAAGAGAATCAGCTTGGGCCCCATATACCTTGGTAGCTTAGTCAATTTACCTTCAAAATTCATCGCCCTGAGATAGGTGAATGTGAGAAACTGTGTGAATAATGCTCCACACTTCTTTGTGATAGTGACCACACTCAGGCTAGTTCGACCATGCCTCATATTTGGCCTCAATAGGCAGATCACCTCATAGAAGAAGGCATCATTGATTTTTTAGAACTGAGGGATGATGTTCAGAGCCTTAGCTCTGGGTAGTATTCATATATTTTGACTTGGGGCCATACCCAAATTCGTGCCAGGCCTGCAAAATCTCTCACTGATGCTGCAGCGTATACAACGTAGGAATTCATATAGAACTTCCCAATTGTCATGACCTGTTGAAGTTGCTGAGAGATGGTATCGCTGATGATTTCCCCCAGCCAAAATGTTGCTCAGGAACATTCTTGCTCATGGTCCCTAAGTATCTCAACATCCATTTATGGAAATGATGGGCATTAGGAAGCCCAAATACTTTGCTTAGGAAGGTAATTGTATCACTCAGTTTCTCATTGAAGTCACTGCGGTGGATGGTCTGTGGCCATCGGCTCATTGGCTTTTTGTTCTTAAGATATAGTTCATTCATCATTTGCGTACATTTGTCCTCATTGTCATCCCATGCCTTCTTACAGTCTTCTAGGCTTATGGCGATGTACTGCCTATGATGAGGGATGCCCATGGTTATTTCAAAGTGACGAGTAGTTAGGTTGATGACCGTATTTCCTTCTTTATCCTTGACACATCTTGTGTCCTTGTTATAGCATCGAGCCACCAACATGTTGAACTCATTATTAATAGCACTTACTGGCAGCCCAGCTGCAAAGTGCAACTCACTACCCACTAGTTTATTCATCCAGGGGCCAGTAGTTACCTGGTTGGTTCTCTCCCAGAAGTCTTCCATATCAATGTGCCCAAGCTTGGAGTCTCTGATGTCGAGATCACTCTCTGTGTATGATTCAGGCATCCCGACTTTCTGGTATCTATACTTCATCTCTTGTTCTGTCAACTTAGCTTTACCTTTAGACTTGGTTGGCTTTTTTCTTGATGAAGACATGTGTGAGCTTGAGGATGGCTGTTGTTGTTCTACAAGGAGAATCAAGGAGGTCCAACACAGAAGAGCCATGTCAACCATCATGTTATTCATAATGAAAGCTTACAGAAAGAAGAAAGAGCAATTATAAGGCTTAGGGTGCAAGGCCCAAGTTCACAGCATGCTGTTGAGGCTTAAAAAGGCTGGGTGAACTTTTGGGGATGTTGACATGGAAAAAGGTGCACCTGTGTTAACAGGAGAAAAGCTGTGCCAAAGGGTTATAAAGGGCACACTTTTGAAGAGTGTTGCATAAAAGGTTTTAGCGCCAAGGAAAAAGGCGCGGGGCACAGGTTTGTAACAAACAACATGTAGTGTTGGTGTTATAGAAATGGCACCAGCGCTTTAAGAAGAGTGCTTTGGTGGGGCATAGATAAGTTTGGTGTTTCCTGACTTTTAAGTGCGCCTAAGGCACAATTTCTGAAGGTGTTGCAAAGAAGCTCAATGTGCCAAAAGAAAACTGCTTGGTGCTGATTTGGAGGACACAACATCTGATGTTGATGTTGGTTAGGATGTGGTTGCACCTTTAGGAGATTTGTTAAGTGTTTATACTTGGCACAGGTTATAGGTATGTTGCATGTGGGGGCAGTGTACCAAGGTGCGACTGTGGGGGTTGTAACATGAAAGGACAGTGCACCAAATGAAAAGATGATTTCTTTGTAATTTTTAAGATTTCTTCTCCTCTTTACATGACCTTTTCTCTCTCTTTGGTTTTGTAAAATGGTAGGGAGGAGAGGGACTTCTTGCAAGGTAGTAAGGAAATACATAAAGGATAGTTCCTTCTGAGGCAGATCCTTCTTAGATTTGTAGATCTGGAAGGATGGATAAGGCAATTTCGAGATGATTATGGAATGGTTGTTTATTCATTTTAGATTCAATCTTTATAACAATCCTAAAACCTAACAATAACCAAGAAACAAAACCACAAACAATAACAAGAGTGATAAAATCCACTTACCTAGTTTTATAAAGGACGAAGGATGATGTTGGGGTCCACAAACTCGAAAAATAGCATGCGGGCGTGACAGGGATAGCTAAGAGGTGCAGAGAAATACTTTTCACAATTTTCAATTCATGAAAATGAAAGGTGTTAAGTGCCTGTATATAGAAAATTTGGCATTTATTACCCCACCCACTTTCTTTGGCGCACATTTCAAAGTGTCAACATTGGTAGAAATGCACCTTAGCACAATTATGTTAGTGTCGACATAAAGTTTTTATCACCTTAAGTGCATATCTCATGATATCGACATGAAGTTTCCAGTGTTGAAGGGGCATTACTTCATTGATGTTGTCATGACGTTTAGGGCGCCGAAGGATTTTCTAAGGGGCACATATTTTATGATGTCGACACAACATTTCTTGCACCTAGTTCAAAAAGGTGAAAAATGGCCAAGTTCTTAAAACTAGATTTCCAGAAGGGAATTTTTAGGCCATTTTGAACGTTAACAGACCTCTTTAGGGGACCAAAGTAGAATTTTGGTATGGTTATCTGCAAAATTACCCTTGTCAATTTTACATGATATTAACTGGCTCTTTCTGGGGACTATCCTTAAGTGAAACTTAAGGGTAGAGAATCCCAGATTTCTACGTGCCTATCCATTAGGTTATAGAGAGTTAAAAACAAGGGTGGCCAAAAAGGGGAGAAAGGGAACATACAAAAAATAAAAAGAAAACACACGAAAAAAGAAAACAGACGATGAAAGCAATTTGTACAAAGAAGAGAGCAAGATCTACTTCCTAAAGATCTTTAGGTGATGCCCACTATAGGGAAGCAGGAGCTTAGTTCCATCCAGATATGAGAGATAGAAACTATTCTCTCCATTGAGCTGCTTGATCTTGTATGGCCCCCTCCAAATAGAGTCAAACTTTCCATGCATACCTTTCGGTTCTCTTCATTTTTCCCACAGAAGGACAAGATCCCCTACTTGGAAATCTCTCTGCCTAGCTTTCTTGTCGAACAACCTCTTGACTTGAGTCTGATGTTCTGTGATCTTGTCGACCACTTTTACTCACTTTTCTTCAAGTTCCATTGGGTACATAATTCTCTTTTCTAGAGAACTCTAAAAAGTTTCATCTTCGATTGCTCGAGCCAAGCACAAAGCAAGAAGTTCTGCGGAGATAGGTATTTTGGCATCAGTCCCATACAACACCTAGAAAGGTGACATGTCGAGAGATCTCTTTGGAGTGATACAATCTATCCACAAGGCATCATATAATGACTTGTGCCAGGATTGCTAGTTCTCATCAATTAGATTTCGTATGATAGTTACCAAGTTCTTGTTGCTAGATTCTACCTGACCATTTCCTTGAGGATAATAATCAGAGGCATGAGCTAAGGTTATTCTGTATCCATAGAAAAAATTGATTACTTCTCATGAAGATAAGTTGGAAGCGTTATCGGAAATGATTTTATGTGGGATGAAAAATCTCACAATAATATTTTCCTTGATGAAGTTACAAACGACTTCAGAAGTGGCATGCTTGATAGGTATAGCCTCCACCCATTTCGTGAAGTAATCCACTGCTATTAGGACGTAACTATGTCTAGCACTTGATTGAGGATTGAGTGCTCCAATGAAATCAATTCCCCATTTCCTGAATGGTTCATCAATAATGACGAGCCTGAGGGGAAATGCAGTCAACTTTGGTTTGCCAACTAACTGTTGGCAAAGTTTACATTTCGCTACCCAGGTAGCTGCATCCTGAAATAGCATTGGCCAATAGTACATGACCTGAATGATTTTATGTGCTATCACGGATGAGGAGAATTGAGCACCATAGGATGAATCTTGAATTTTTTTTAACAATCTTATTTGCTACGGCTTATCAACACATCGCAGAAAAACACCGTCAATTTTGTGTTTGTACAATCCATCATCCCATATGACATATTGAGTGGCTCTGGGATTTACCACTCACTTTTCTTTAGTGGTTAGATTAGTTGGGAACTCTCCATAGGTGAGAAAGAATGTGATGTCAAAATACCATTCATCATCGGTTGTAACAAACAGAACCATGGGCAAAGAATCCACTTTCTCAAGTTCATTTTGTTCTTCATCAACGTGAGCAGCTTGCTCCTTGGGTACCTTTGAGTCTTTATTTTCAGCCATTAGCTGACACATGCCCCTAAACCTTACCAACTTGTTTGGTTTGATGTCTAGATCATATTCTTGGACCTTTGCGATCCAGTTTCCTCGTAAGCTCCCTAACTCCTGTTGAGTTAGGATAGACTTAACAACCGTGTCTGGAACCAGTACTACTGTATGAGAATTCAGAATGTAGTAGTAGAAAATTTTGACTACTTTTACCACAACAAAGGCATGTTTTTCCAACTGTAACATCTTTAATTCATGAGGCTTAAGAGGATAACTCATGAAAGTAATTGGGGATTCAATATCCTCGGAGTTCTTTTGCATCAAGATAGCTGATATAGTATGCACAGAGGCATAACTGTACATGATGAAGTCTTTTATGAAGTCGGGACATATGAGAATAGGGGCATGAGTGATGGAAGTCTTTATGTCTTCGAATGATTCCTTTCCTTCCTTGTTTCATTGGAATGTTTGGGATCCTTTCATCATATTAGATATATGATGAGTCTTCTCAGCAAAATAAGGAACAAATCGCCTAAGGAAATTTACCTTTTTGAAGAAAGAGTGAATGCCGCTCTTGCTTGTAGGAAAAGTAGGGCTTTGAATAGCCTTGAATCTTTCAACATCTATCTTAGTTCCCTCTCTACTGATGACATGTCCTAGCAGCTTTCCTTCAGTGACCCTAAAAACTGACTTCTTGGGATTTAGTGAAATCCCGTGCTCTCGACATCTAATTAAGACTTGCTCTAAATGATCATTTATTTTCTTGGAGAACATGGTCAGGTCATCTAGGTAGACTATGATGACCTTTCCCATCATGCCTTTGAATGTAAAGTCTATTACTCATTGAAAGGTGGCACTGACGTTGATTAAACCGAACGATATTCTGCTATAGGTGAAGGTACCCCAAGGGGTGGTGAATGTTGTCTTGAACTGATCTTCAGGCGTGACTTGAATTTGATTGTAACCTAAAAATCCATCAAGCATAGACAACATTTCTGAACCGGTTACTGCATGTAGCACTTGATCCATTATCAGTAGTGGATAGTTATCCTTTAAGGATGACTGGTTCAAGTTGCGAAAGTCCACGCATATGCATATCTCGCCATTCTTCTTCTAGACAGGTACAATATTAGTAACCCAGGTACTGTGATGAATTGGAAAAATGATTCTTGCATCCATCATCTTCTAAATTTCATCTTGAATGGTACCCAAGATCTTGGGGTTGTAATGCCTTTGCTTTTGGCGAAAAGGCTTGACATTTTCCTTGAGCAGGTATGTCATGCCGAATGTTCTTGGGATTGAAAGACTTGAGATCAACATAAGACCATGCTAATACATCCATGTACTTATTTAGCAACTTGATGAATTTTCATTTTTCTTCAGGCATATAACACTTCCCGATGTTCATGGAATGAGGATGTTCTACAATACCCAAATTGACGGATTCAGTTTCTGTAGAGGAGGAAGGATTATCCTGTCATTTTTTCTTTACAAAATGGTCATGATTATCAAATAATCATTCTAAGGAAACTAAACCTTTCAGAATCTTGTTTCCTTTGAGATGTATCACTATTTCTTTTTCAGATTCGTGTGCTTGACCGGTGAGGGACTCACGACATGTAAAAGTTGATCCATCAAAATGAAGCTCTTTGAAATTGTCAGCTTTCTCCATAAAAGTGATGATTTAGTTTTCATCATTGAACACCTACTAATGCTGTGAATTATCTGGCACACTCAGGTGAAAAACCACCTCAATGGTATATGTATCTATTTTCAACCCTGGGTGAGGGAGCATGAGAGATGCTGAGATGGCCAATGAATCAGCCATGTCATTTTGAGCTCACGGAACTACTTTGATTGAGAAAGTGTCAAACTCCTTGATGCTATCCCATACTGCATTGTGGTAGTGTCTGAGCGAGTCATTCTTTACTTGGTATATCCCTTTTACTTGATTGACAATTAGCTCAATATCACCTTAAACTTTTAGATTCTTGATTCCCTTCTCTTTTGTAGCTTGCATGCTAAGTAACAAGGATTCATACTCGGTGGTATTATTCGTATTGAAAAACTGTAGCTTGAAAGAAAAAGGAAAATCTCCTCCACAGGAGATATTAGAACAACCCTAATGTCGCATCCACTCGTGGCACAACTGCCATCAAACTACAATGTCCACACTTTGTTGAGATCCTCTTTTTAGACGAGAACATCCATTTTGTCTGAGTCAGTGGACAAGAAGTAGTTCCCCATCATTGATGTTTTGGAAAGAATCTAAGCCTTAGGGTCATTAGAGTTGGTGACTAGATATTTCTTTTGCAATTTTGGTTCCAACGTCTGCATCACGCCTTTGACAGGGATCCTGGCTTTGGACTAGTGCATATGAATTTCCCAACCAACTTCTTTACAGAAGATCCTCCCTAGAAATATTCCGTATGCTGCTAGAATATTAGCTACAAGAATAGTCATTTTTACCCTTTTCTCGGGGAATGCTGCAAATGCAAATTGCGCATCCTTGATTTGACCGATCAATGGTACTTGCTTGGTTTCCATGGAATAGCATTTTCCAAAAGGTTTGTTAAGTGTGAGGCCCAAAGCATGGGTGACCTTTGCTGGCATGACATTTTTAGAAGCTCCAGAATCAATTATACAGTTACTTAGTTTATGACCATTGATCAGGAGAGATAGGTAAAAAGGTTCAATTTTCCCTGATGCAGAAGTTGAGGCAACATTTACGTGAGATGTAGGAGGCATGGGAAGAATTCCTTTTGGGGAAATGGGAGAAAGGATGGTAGCCTGGTCTTGGATATACTTAGTTAATCTTATAAGCTGCTCTGGGTTAGACTGAAGGTATTCAACCTCGAACATTTGGATCTTAGTCTTTTTAGCATGATAAATTATTTCAAATGTGACCAAGGGTTGTGCTAATGAAGGAATGAGTCCTTCATTTCACATTTGTGGAGGAGGATTATTGGTCTTTGTGGAATTAAAGAAGAAATAGGAGGAAAAGGTTTCTTTACAAAAGGTTTAACAGGAGGTTACACAGGAAGGGGATTACCTCTTTTAGCAATCATTGGCAGTAGAGTTACCACGACCTTTTGCTTTTGTTTTTTAGTAGTAACCTTTGCTTCTTTTCCTTACGAGTGAGTGAAAACTGCGTATGATTTTCTACTTGCATACCCTTGGGTACCCTCTTCTTCATCAGATTCCTCATCTTCAAATTTCATATATCCGATAGTAGAGTCACTAGTCAGTTCACCGATATTTTGATCATCTTCGTCTTGCGACAAAGGTTCTTCATAATTTGTATCATATTCTTCAATTTCAACTAAGGCATTAACTAGAGGGGCTTGAATTGCTAGCCTTTGAGAAGTAGTAGGAAAACGTGGCCTTTGGGGGGTGTTGTTGGGAGTGAAGTTCCTCCGTGGGATATCCCGGTATGGAGCAGTAGATGATGCTTGATCCAATTGCTTCTTTAATGAGAGCAAGTCATTTTCCATCTTTTGGAACACTGGATATGATTAGGTGGCTTGAGAAGAAGTTGAATCCTTTAATTTTGATGGCTCTCATCTTAACTTGTCAGATATAAGGAGGTTATCTTCTATCCGAATGGCTGTAGCTTGAGCAAGAACCAAGTTTGGTATTTGTTCTTGTAAAAGTAAGAAACTTACTCTCGAACTCATCACGTTCACAAATAAACACTTTTGATTCTCTAATGTTGGCAACATGACATGTGGCACACGGTTGATTTGTGAATTGAATCAGGTGATAAAATCACACATGGTTTCATTGGCCTCCTTCTTCATGTGAGTGATTTTTGACAGTAACGTGAATGCGTCTTTTGAAGGCTTGTACCTGTCTTCAAATGTAGTTCGTAATGTAGCCCAACTGGTGATGGATCTGGCTGGTAAATGCTGGAACCATTCTGATGCAGGCCCTTGCAAGGTCTCGAGAAAGAGACGTACAGATACATCTTCATGAGTCACGTCCAGAATACTACATGACATAATAAATGTAGCTATATGCACGTCTGTGCTTTGATTCTCACTCCCATCAAATTTCAAGAAATTCTTGTGATTTCTGTGAGGGAGGGCATGAACTGGATGTGGTAGCTGCTGAACCCATGGATGTTTCCCCATGGTACAAGTAGATTTATCACCATTTGAAACGTAGGGAAAAGAACACGAGCAGGGTGTTTGGTTCCACTTAGCAAGAGAGCACTGTAAATTGATGTTGAGGCACCTTGTGAAATCTAGCTCTTTCATGGAGGTGAGGCACTTCTTGCTGATCAATCCACTGAACTTAGTGATGTGAATCATGCTAGAGTGATACTAAAATTGTGCCTTTGAAGTAGATCGAAGATTGGATCAACTTCTCAATGATCTCTTCTTCCACGAGTAAATTTTTCACCCGCTAGCGTAGCTATTCAAATCTGCAATAGTTAAGAGCATATTTACAACAATCTTTGGTTTGTACTTGCCGATTTTTTTATTTTTCTAGCAAAAATCAGCAGCATGTACTTTTTTAATATTTAAATTTATCCTCTTTTAACAACAACCGATTGTGGTTTTCTAATAAAGATTAGCAAGGATAAAAGGTGGGTTAATTTAGAAAGCTGATTTTTGGATCTTTGACCTGAATTTTGCAAGGTTTTGAAAATACTAGAAAATATCAGATTCTTAGATTTACGGAAATATACAAATTTTTGTAAAAACTCAGTGAACTAAAAGCTCCTATCTAGTCTAGATCTATGGTTTTGCTTAAGGAAATTTTAAGTTTTGATCACTTTTGCAAAAAAAATAATTTTTAACAAAGAGTTAAAATTTGCAAACTGGTAGTGATTTTTACAGTTTTTTAATTATTTCCTTAGTTTGATCCCCAGCGGAGTCACCAAAAACTATTGGTTTGAAAATATGTCGGTTAGACAGGTCATGGGGAAACAGGCCAACAGTGTGCAGGGCATAGCCCCTCTTTGAGATAGCAAAGTGAAACTGGTTTATTGCTATTCTATCAAGCAGGAATCTATGCAAATCTACACTATTCTAACTTCAGGGGTTTGGGATCTCATCCCAGTAGAGGTAGTTCCAACTGTGAATAGAAATGTAAGAGGGAAGGAATGGAGGAAGGTAGATCTGAAGGGAGAAAAGAAATGAATTCCAAGACAGAAAGGTCGGAGGGTTTATGCTTTGGGCTGGTAGTAAACAGAGCCAAACTTACTTGCATAAACAAACAAAGCAATACTGATGAACATATGATGATAATAAGAATGAATCCAACAAAATAGAAACATAGATCTAACTTAAGAGAGATCTGATGCAGATAACACATATATTGAGCACAAAGTCTTAACATATATATTAATAACTCTTCTAATACATGAAGGCACAAAGTCTTTCTCTCTTCACCTCTTTTTTCATAAAAAAATGTCCACCTGGAATACAAAAAGTATTCCAGTATTTATAGAAGGAGAAGGAGAAAGAAGACAAAAAGAAACCAACCACTATTTTGAAAATATCTACAAAATATCTAAAAATTCAAAAGTTGACTTTGGGCAAGTTGGTGGATGGAAACATCCCATGGTGCAACATGGATGATGTCATCATAAATGCCAACATACTTTTTAAATATTTTTACAAAAATATCGAAGTGTACACAAGAAGAGAAACTATTCGTCATCATCTCTTTGCTTGAAATGGAGTGTCTTGCTTCCGATCAGGAGAGGCGATGTGACACTAAGCTCGATACTCCATAAACTTGTTGATCATTGTTTGAAGTTGATTATGACTAGGACCCTTGAAATGGTCGCCAATAACTTCACAAGTTTATTTTTCAGTCTTGAGCTTGTCAGGTAGCCCGGCATACTCTTCGTTTGCCTCAATCAAGTATCTAATGAAATCACGGCAAGCCAGAAGGTTATTGATAGACTCTCGGTCAAAAGTGACCTCTTGCACCAAACTTTGGGTTGCAATATCCTTAAAGATCTTGATTGTAGCATCTACCTCCCTCAAGGTGAATGATTCACTGAGCATCTCTAGAGCCATCTTTGTAACCATCTACTCCATGCTGTGTTTTACATCCAGGGCTTCCTCCTTGATTTTGTCTATCCTTTCTAGGATATACTCCATTTGATCAACCTGGTAATCCAGTGCAACGAGAGCTTTGTGGTGTGCCTACGGGTGATCAATGATGCTGACCTTTAATAGGTCATCAGCTGAGCAGTCGACCATTTCCTGAAATGTTTCATGTTGTAATCTGGCATTGTCCAACTCCTCGAAGAGGGATCCTGCTACTGCCTACATCTCCCTGTTTTCCTGATCTATACCCTGGTAGAGTCCTATGAATTTCTTGATTATTTCCTCACTATCTCTAAGGATTCATTCTATCCAGGAGGACACTTCCGTGCCTTGTTCACCAATCTTGGCGTATTCATTTATCTTTTCCTGACTGAGAACTTCAGGAGGCTCGGCAGCAGTCATAGGAGGTGTGTTTCCCATTCTTTGTAAAGCTTGGAGGAGATGTTTGTTTTGTTCCTTTAGTATCCTCTTCTCCTCCTTTGCTTCTTGAAGTTTCTTGCAGAGGGCATCTACTGTAGACAAAGCCTCTCCTTGTAGGCTCTTAGATGAGGTTCCCATGGAACCGTGACTTGAGTCACTGTAAAGTCTGTAGGAGACAGATCTTTCTTCTCTTTGGTGGGATCAGGATATGCAATCTCCATGACCCTCTCTCCGCAAAGTGCTCTTTGAGAAGTGAGTTATAGCTTTTTTCTTCTTTGGTCCCTTCTTTGGAATGACAGAGAAGTCCATGGGTGCTATGGGAACTTTTCTCTTTAGTTGACCCAGATGGTCAGAAATCCATATTGGACTTATGGGAGGAGTAGAGGGAATGGAAGAAGAAATGGGAGTGAAAGGGGAAGAAACTGAAGAGGCCATAAGGAAGAAATTTGAGACACTTTGTGGTGGCATCGACAAGGATTCTAATGCGCTACTGCTCTTGGGGCTTGGAGTTACTACAGGAGAAGAAAAGGTCATGGAGGTGGAAGGGATATATAATGGGATGGAGGGAACACTAGGTGACAGATCCGTGAGATAGGAGAAGATGGAAGAGGTGGGAGATGGAAGGGAGGAAGGGAGAGAAGAAGAAACATCCATTGGGATATATGTTTCAACAATAGGGGGAGGAGAAGGAGTGGAAGAAGGAATGGTGGGTACCTCAGTGGTTGTAGCTATGACCACATCCTGAGTGGATGTGTTCGTCGAAACTTTGGTGGTTTCTTCTTCTTTGCCTGGAGACACTAGGTTGACCACTTGCTTCTCAGAAGTAGTAGGAGGGCTTTGAGGAGATTCTTCTTTGCTTGATTCTCCCTCCTTTGTCTTTCCCTTTTCCTTTCGGCACTTGGGCCGGCCTTGGAGGTGCTCTTCCTGAAGGAGAAGCAGTGAAATCTACCCCGAGGTAGATGAGACCATTCTATTTGCACCAATGTTTAGTGCGCTGCAACGTGTGCTTGACCCTTTCCTGAATGGTCTTTGGTGCCTTCGCTCTTTCAATTTCTGCGAATGGCCAATTGTCCCCATCCGTGTCAAGGTAAACTTGATCAATTTCTTGATCAGTTTCTTGGAATCCTTTTGGAATGATGGCCACGCCATAATGTTTGATCTCTTCCAGAGCCAGCCTGGAGTGATCCTTTCGCCTGAGATCTATTTCATGTGTCAGGTTGATGTAGATGTCCTCGATCTCAGGGACATGGATAGGATCAATTTTTTCCTTTGGGAGGCAACCCCGACAATCAAAGGTAGGCCTGGCTGGGAAGTTGTGCTTTAGATTCAGCAATTCAAGCTCGGCATACATTTCCCATGCTTTGGCCAGTGTGGTGCAAGTGTATCGGCCCACTATAAGGGGGAATGGAGTTCCTCCCTTCTTTCTCTTCATGCATCTCTCATGGTATGTGATTAGTTTCCTTGAAAACTCTAAGAGAATCAGCTTGGGCCCTGCATACCTTGGTAGCTTGGTCGGTTCACCCTCAAAATTCACCGCCCTGAGATATGTGAATGTGGGAAACTAAAGTAAACAATTTTCCCCACTTCTTCGTGACATTGACCACACTCGGGATACTCTGACCATGTCTCATATTCGGCCTCAATAGGTAGATCACCTCATATAAGAAGGCTTCGTTGATTTTTGAGAACTGAGGGATGTTGTTCTCGAGCCTTAGCTCTAGGTAGTATTCATATATTTTGACCTGGGGCCAAACCCCATTTCGTGCCAAGCCTGTGAAATCTCTCACTAATGCTGCAACGTATACAACATAGGAATTCATATAGAACTTCCTAGTTGTCATGACCTGTTGAAGATGTTGAGAGATGGTGTCATTGATGATTTCTCCCCAACCAAAACACTATTTAAGAACATTATTTCTCAAGGTATATAAGTACCTTAGCATCTATTTATGGAAATGATGGGCATCAGGAAGCCTAAACACTCTACTCAGGAAGGTGATTCTATCACTTAGTTTCCTCATTGAAGTCACTTCGGTGGATGGTCTGCATGGCCATTAGCTCACCAGATTTTTATTTTTAGGATAGAGCTCATTCATCATTTGCATACATTTTTATTCATTTTCATCCCATGCCTTCTTGCATTCTTCTAGGCTTATGGTGATGTACTACCTGTGATGAGGGATGCCCACGATTATTTCAAAGTGACGAGTAGTTAGGTTGATGACCATCTTTCCTTCTTTATACTTGACACATCTTGTGTCCTTGTTATAGCATCGAGCCACCAACATGTTGAACTCATTATTAATAGCACTTACTAGCAACCCAGCTGCAAAGAGCAACTCACTGCCCACTAGTTTATTCATCCAGGGGCCACTAGCTTCCTGGTTGGTTCTCTCCTAGAAGTATTCCATATCAATGTACCCAAGCTCGGAGTCTCTGATGTCGAGATCACTCTCTGTGTATGAGTCAGGTATCCTGACTTTCTTATATCTATACTTCATCTCTTGTTCTGTCAACTTAGCTTTACCTTTAGACTTGGTTGGCTTTTTGCTTGACGAAGACATGTGTGAGCTTGAGGATGGTTTTTGTTTTTCTACAAGGAGAATTAAGGAGGTCCAACACAGAAGAGCCATGTCAACTATCATGTTATTCATAATGAAAGCTTACAGAAAGAAGAAAGAGCAATTATAAGGCTTAGGGTGCAAGGCGCAGGTTCACAACATGCTACTGAGGATTAAAAAGGCTAGGTACACTTTTGGGGATGTTGACATGGAAAAAGGTGCGCCTTTGTTGACAGGAGAAAAGTTGTGCCAAAGGGTTATAAAGGGCACACTTTTGAAGAGTGTTGCATAAAAGGTTTTAGCGCCAAGGAAAAAGGTGTGGGGCACAGGTTTACAACACACAACATGTAGTGTTGGTGTTATATAAATGGCACTAGTGCTTTAAGAAGAGTGCTTTGGTGGGGCGCAGATAAGTTTGGTGTTGCCTAACTTTTAAGTGCGCCCAAGGTGCAATTTCTTAAGATGTTGCAAAGAAGCTCAATGCGCCAAAGGAAAACTGCTTGGCGCAGATTAGAGGACACAACATCCAATGTTGATGTTAGTCAAGATGTTCCTGCACCTTTAGCATATTTGTTAAGTGTTTATACTTGGTGCAGGTTATAAATATGTTGCATGCGGGGGTAGTGCGCCAAGGCGCGACTATGGGGGTTACAACATGAAATGACAGTGCGCTAAAGGAAAAGATGATTTCTTTACAATTTTTAAAATTTCTTCTCCTCTTTACATGACCTTTTCTCTCTCTTTATTTTTGCAAAATGGTAGGGAGGAGAGGGACTTCTTGTAAGGCAGTAAGAAGATACATAAAGGATGGTTCCTTCTGAGGTAGAGCCTTCTCATATTTGTAGATCTGGAAGGCGAGATAAGGCAGTTTCTAGATGATTATGGAATGGTGGTTTATTCTTTTTAGATTCAACCTTTATAACAATCCTAAAACCTAACAATAACCAAGAAACAAAACCACAAACAATAACAAGAGTGATAAAATCCACTTACCTGGTTTTATAAAGGATGAAGGATGACGTTGGGGTCCACAAAATCAAAAAACGGCAGCGGGCATGACAGGGATAGTTGACAAGCACAGAGAAATACTTTTCAAAATTTTCAATTCATGAAAATGACAAGTGTTAAGCACCTATATATAGAAAATTTGGCATTTATTACCCCACCCAATTTCTTTGGCACACTTTTCAAATTGTCGACATGGGTACAAATGCGCCTTAGTGTAATTATGTTAGTGTCGACATAAATTTTTTAGCACCTTAAGTGCAAATTTCATGATGTTGAAATTAAGTTTCTAGCCCCGAAGGGGCACTACTTCATTGATGTTGTCATGACATTTAGGGTGCCAAAGGATTTTCTAAGGGGCACACATTTTATGATGTCAACACAACATTTCTTGCGGCCAGTTCAAAAAGGTGAAAAATAGTTAAGTTCTTAAAACTTGATTTCCGGAAGGGAATTTTTAGGCAATTTTGAATGTTAACAAACCTCCTTAGGGGACCCAAGTGGAATTTTGGTATGGTTATCTGCAAAATTTCCCTTATCAATTTTATAGGATAACATAACCCCCAATAAGGGTTATTTCATAAATTATGTCCAAGATAATTTTGGGCATATTTATTTGGATGATGATGAACCTTTTAGTATTACTGTAAAAGGGGAAGTTCATCTAAAATTGTTGAATGGAAATACATGGGTATTGAAAGATGTGAGGCATGTGCCAAGCGTAAAGAGGAATCTTATTTCTGCAGGGAAACTAGGTGAAGCTGGTTACATGGTTATATTCACAACAAACTCTTGGAAAGTCACCAATGGTGCCTTTTTTTGTAAGAGGAAAGAAGGTAGGAACATTATATTTATCTACTTGTGTTACTGATTCATTTTCTGTGTTATCTACATTAGATTTAGATGCATTCATGTGGAATAATTGGTTGGTCCATATGAGTCAAAAAGGAATGCATATCTTAAAGGATAAGAGTAAGTTATCATATTTGAAAGATTTAGATCTTGATTTCTGTGAGCATTGTGTTTTAGGAAAGAAAAAGAGATTGGGATTTCTCAAATTTGGGGCAACTAAGATGGAGCAGAAATTGGAGCTTGTACACTCATATGTGTGGGGACCAGCCCAAGTAGCTTCTTATGGAGGATCCCTGTATTATGTTACTTTCATTGATGATGCTACAAGAAAGGTATGGGTTTATTCTATTAAACATAAATTAGATGTTTTTGAGACTTTTAAAAGATGGAAATCCCTTTTTGAGAATGAATAAAATTCAAAGTTAAAGTGCCTTAGATCTAACAATGGTGGTGAATACTGTAGCAAGGCTTTCAATGATTATTGTTCAATGAATGGAATACACAAAGAAAGGAAGGTTCCAAGAACACCACAAGAGAATGGTGTTGCAGAAAAAATGAACATGACAATCATAGAACATGCTAGAAGTATGAGGATACATGTTGGATTGCCTTTACAGTTTTTGGCAGAAGTAGTTGATACATCAGTTTATTTGATTAACCATGGGCCTTAAAGTTTACTAGATGGAGAAATACCATAGGAATCTTGGACCGGAAAAAAGGTAGATCTTTATTTTCTTAAAGTTTTTGGTTTAGAAGATTTTGTACATATTGATAAGGAAAATAGAAAAAAGTTGGATGCAAAATCCAAGAAATGAACTTTCATTGGTTATGGATCTGGTGATTTTGGATTCCATTTTTGGGATTTATAGAATTCTAAAATTATTAGGAGTTGTGGCATTGAATGGAATGAAAAGAGAATTTACATGGATTAAATTTTGATACCCAAGGATGAACTAGTTGAGAAGTTTGTGAATGAAAATGAACTCTCATATTTAAAAGTCATACCTATAGGGTTATAAAGTAATCGGTGTCGGTTGACCCTTGAACGACATCAGTCAGCTAAACCAGTATTAGTTACAAAAGATCCAAACCAACATCGGTTATCATAAATGGTGTCAGTTACAGGTGACCGATATAGATCACTGTCAGAATTGGAAAAAAGTGTCCAAGAGGTCCAGAATGAGCCTCCAGGACCCCAAACTAATGTGAGAAGGTCACAAAGGGTAAGTCAACCTCCAAAAAGATTTACACCTTCTCTATTTTATTTATTATTGACTGATAATGGTGAACTAGAAATATTTGAAGAAGTAATGCAGGATGAGACCCACATTCGGTGGGAGCATGGCATGAATGAGGAGATAGACTCCTTGGAACAAAAATAGACTTGGGATTTGGTTAAGTTACCAGAAGGTAAGAGGACATTGCAGAATACATGGGTTTACATGATTAAGGAAGAAGAGGGTAGACAAAAACGTATAAGGCAAGGCTTTTAGTAAAAGGATTTACATAAAAATTAGTTATTGACTTTGGTGAAATATTTTCTCTTGTTGTTAAAATGACTTCCATACATACTGTATTGAGTTTAGCTACAGCACATGATTTACATTTAGAGAAACTAGATGTGAAGATGAATTTCCTTCATGGTTATTTGGATGAAGAGATTTATATGCAGCAACCACTTGGGTATGAAGTCAAGGGTAAGGATAAATTAGTGTGCAGGTTGAAAAAGAGCCTGTATGGGCTCAAGAAAGCTCCAAGGCAATGGTACACGAGGTTTGATAGTTTCATGCATGAGCATGGTTACTTGAGATATGAATCTAACCATTATGTTTATTTCAAGAAGATTGAAAATGGGAGCTATATTATTTTGTTACTGTATGTGGATGATATTCTTATTGCGGGATCTAGTATTGAGGACATTGGTGAGATTAAGGGAAACCTAGCTCACACATTTACTATGAAGGATTTAGGAGCTATAAAAAGAATCCTTGGCATTCAAATACACAGAGACATGAAGAAATAGAAATTGTATTTGTCTCAGGAGTATTATATCTACAAGGTGTTGGAAAGGGTTAACATGCAAGATTCAAAACTTGTAAGTACACCTATGGCTAGACACTTCAAATTGAGCAAAGATCAGTGTCCTTCATCACATGAGGATGCCAAATAAATGACATGAGTACAATATGCTTTAGCAGTTGGGAGTCTCATGTATGGTATGGTTTTTACCAGACTAGACATTGCATAGGTAGTGGGAGTTTTGAGTATATTTATGGCCAATCCAGGTAAAGAGCACTGGGAAGAAATCCAATGGATAATCAGGTATTTGAGAGGGACATCTAACATGTAGTTATGCTACAGAGGTTTAGATATTTCTTTATGTGGCTATATTGATTCATATATGGCTGGAGATCTGGATGGTAGAAGGAACACTACTGGATATATTTTCATAGTAGGTGGAATACTAGTTAGCTGGATATCGAGATTATAGAAGGTTATGGCTTTGTCTACTATAGAGGTAGAGTATGTTGTAGCTAAAAAGGCTAGCAAAGAGATGATATGTATGAGTAGGTTCATGGAAGAGTTGGGAAAGGAGAAAGATGATTACAAATTGTTCAGTGATAGTCAGAGTGCAAGTCATTTAGAAAATAAATCAATGTTTCATTCTAGAAAGAAAAACATTCAGTTGAGGTATCACTTCATACAACAAGTATTGGAGGATGGGTAGATGAAACTGGAGAAGATTCATACGAGTGAAAACCTTGTAGATATGCTAATGAAACCACTAGAAAAAGAGAAGATGGAGCTAAATTCCACTTTTTTTGGTATTCAAGTTTGAGACTTGAAGAGGAAGAAACAAAGCTAAGGAAAGGATCCAAGAATGATATTTTATAGGTATAGTGCAATAATTTATCTCCAAGTGGGAGATTTTTGAGTTGTGGAGCTCAATTACTTCAGTTTAGCATGCTATATTAAACTTGCTGGAAAACATAGTAATCCACATCGGTTATGAAGGGACCGACATCGGTCACCTATGAATGGCATCGGTCATGCAAGTAGGAACCGGCATTGGTTAGGGCTAATTGACATCGGTTACCTTTGTGTGAGTGTTTTATTTAACTCACGGGAATGAGATCTAAATTTAGTATTAAAACAAATCTATTGATTGTAATTACATGGATAAGTGCCCTAAGTTTGTATGTGCCTATATAAGTATGGAAGCTAGGGTTTATAAGGAGAGATAGTGAAAGTTAATGATTATTTTGTGAAAATAATTATGAGAGAGAGAATTCATGGAGAAGAAGGAGAAGCTTGAGAGAAAGAAAGTATTGTACATCATGAGAGGTGTGGAATATTGTAAATATTCATTGCATATATTCTGAAATCTTTGGTTAATAGACTGGATTGTTTCTTGGTGGATGTATCTGACACTAGGTTAACCACCTTAAATCTAGTGTTGATTTATATCTCTTGTTTTATATATTTCTTCTGGTAGAATATTTGTTTTATTGCATATATTCTTAGATCTGATATATTATCTGTACAACTTTGTGCTAACCTGAACATATGGTCTTCTTTTTAAGGATATTACTTAGGATTTAATGATGCATATTCATGATAAATATCCACACCCAATCGATCCATATTTCCCTCTTCACACTCCAATCCATCATTTAAGACACATTCTATCACACCATTCTTACTCCATTGCTCTCAAATTTCACACATTTTCAATATTTTCAACTTCATTTACATTTATACCTTCTCATGTGACTCTTAATGTTCTTAGGAATTAAAACATGAGTTAGAGTGTTATTTAAATAGGAATACCAAAATATAGGAGGGGCTGTCTTTGATGTTGATGTTCAAATAGAGGAGAGTCGGTTAGCACCCTTAAATGATTACAAACTTGTATTTTACTTACTTTTAATAAGAAATATTCATTTCAATGATGGGGATTTGAAATTGATTTATCTAGACAACGGTTTGTGGTATTTGGTCTTCCAAGGTCAGATAATAATGTTAGAAATTAGTGGCCTTTGGAATTCCCTCACCACTCAAATTGTATCTTATTACGCACAATCCTATATTCTTATCATTCCATATGAGTTGACTGATGAGGCTATAAATCATTCAAGTGTAGATCCATATTAACACTACTACCATTTACAAACTAAACATGCTTCATACTTATAACTCGGGAAAGCTATAGATGAAAAAATCTATCATCAAGCTCTAGATGAGTAAAATAGTTAGTGAGAACTTCAGATAATTTATACACCTAGCTTTGGATGACCAACATTATAGAGGTGAGCTCTAGATGAGAAAAATCACTAACAAGCTCCAGTGAGTGAGCTCTGAACCAATCATACTAACAAGATCCATGCCATTTATACTTCTAGCTATGGATTATAGGTGTCCCTGTAAGAGAGCTTCCGATAAGGTGCACTTTGATCTCTTGACCATTTACACTTTGAGTTACACTACAAACTCTAAACGACAAGCATTGGACCAACTCAAATCTAGATGATAGACATTAAAACTTTCCTTCAATGAAAATACATAAAACAATTTGTTATATCTGTCAGCTCCTTCAGCTTCCTTTGACATCAATGAAAATTATTTCAACAATCTCCCCATTTTTCATTGATGGCAATCTACCACCTTGTATAGAATTAATATGTGAATGTATCTTGCTCCCCCTTTCTAAAAATATCTGTTAGGATTGTGGAGTTGAATTACTTCACAATTAGCATGATTTACACCTTTCTGGTCTACTCAGTAACTGAATTTGGCTAGCATCAGGGTAATTGTCTCTAGTTAGGTTAACTATCGTCATTTTCCTATGCGTGAAAGTTAATATTTAACTCATATGAATTTAATCTAGATTTTGTTTTAAAGTTGATTTAAAGGTTGTAAATGCATATATAAGGTGCCCTAAGTTTGTCTAAGCTTGTATAAGATAGAAAAATAGGGTTAGAACAAAAAGGAATAAGGAAAGAGAAGAATTGAGCTATCATTTGTTGAAAGGATGAAGAATAAGAAGAATAAAAAAAGATTGCATGAAGACAAGAAATTTCATAGAGAGAAGCTAAACAAAAGGAAAGTGCATGTACACTGTTGGTGAAAAGATGGTATTATCTTCTACTGTATTCCATTTTTATTATTTAGCCTCATGTAATGGCTTGCATAGTATACAAAGTACTTAGTGTTTCTTCTTGTTAGATCCCCATGTTGTTGTGAGATCTTATTATTTCTCATTCTTGTAGATCCACATGTTGTGAGATCTTGTATTATAGATCCATGAGATCATGATGTATTGTTGATCCATAGGAATCTAGTATTTTAGAGGAAGCTGTCTTCATGTTTGCACAGGTTGATTCAATGATGATGGAGAGACTTATTTCTTGGTGTACGGTTACAGTTGCACATTGGCAGACCCTTCTAAATGTCTTGTTTTTAGATTCACCATACAATGAGAGCTTGGTTTCATAGTGTTAGATGTAGGGTAGCTTTAGGTATATGAGATATAGTGGTGGCTTAGAGGCACGATTGTAGTGCACTCAGGTAGATACGGTTAGAGATCTAGAGGAGACACATGTGCTGGTATGGAGGCATGGTTTAGTGTACTTAGGTAGATCCAGTTAGAGATATGGAGGAAGAGATAATATTATAGAGATACATGTACTCTTGTGTAGAAGACTTGTTTTATAATCTCTTTTTATATTATATATATGAGATCTCTATCTTTGGTGGACATAGCCCACATCAGGTGAACCACAGTACATGTTGTGTTATGTGTGTGTACTTTTGTGTGATTTGGATTATTCTTGTTTATACTTCCACTGCTGTAGATTTTGTGGGGATTATTAGATCCATATTTGTATTTTTTTGATTTTATATTCTATACTTGCAAATGTTTCCGCATAGAATCATCCCCAACAATATCCACTTTTCTATTTTACTACTCCCCCTTTCTTTAACTCTCCTTCTTTGACATCAGTGGAAAATTAATGCCTTGTCTTCATTATGTAATGATTAACTCCCCTTGAGTTTATGATTCCTCTAATGAACTTGACTATATACTTCATCTGTATAACCTATGTGTACCATGAAACTGCTACAATGTAACTCTGCTTCTACTATAGATGATAAAATAAAAAAAATTCTTCTTGCTTAAGAAGGATACTAAAATATTTTCTCAAAAATAATGTTCCTCCTCTTGTACTCTTTCTAACAAAAAAAACTATCAGATCAATCTAATATTTGCATAATAATCCATGACTTCAAATGACCCAGCTTCATTTCTTTTCACAAGTTCAACATTCTCAAGTAGTTTGTTATGTGCCACCTCTTCTTCTAGATTTTATTTTCTACAACTCCATTCATCAAGAAATGTCTGTGATTTCCTATTGAGGTTCCTATTTTGATCCCACTATTCTTCTCTAAACTAATTAGATAAGTCTTCTTTTCTTTTAGCTGATAACTCTTTTTCAACATCCTTGGTGCCACATTCATATACATCATGTGCCTCTTACGCAAGAATAATTTATTATTTCTTCACATATTCCTACCTTTTCTTCTTCTTCCAAACTTTTATGAATTTATCTTTATGTTTAACACAAGCATCCATTTCTTATTTTGATTTACAAGATTAATTCTACACTGTCTTGCTATACGTCAATCCTTATTTAAATTATAACATATAATATCATCTGATAAAGGAGAAAATGAATTATAGATTCTACCTAAGATATCATGCACAAATCTATTTCAATTCCATCTATACACACTACTCGCATGTCCTTTACAATATACTACTCTATGCCCAAAATGATTGCAAGAAAAATAATATCCATAAAATAATTTTTGGTACTTAATAGACTGCTTTGGAAAGGATGATCTTTTATGGTTTCTTATGGGAATATTAAGCCATTGTTTTCACCTTTGTTGTTTTCTTGCAGATCATTATACTTTTGAGGATCTATATCTTCTTTCTTCAGAGGTTCAACAACTTCTGATTTCAAATCCTTGTTAGTGACCTCTTGATTTTTTTCATAGCCAAGACCCATCTTGATGTATGGTGACCTTTTGTGGCTTAGAATTTCATCTAACACTCCGGTTCTCTTTTCAAACTTTACACTTCTTTTCAATTTAGTATTTTTCTTCTCTAATTCCTCCTTTAGGACTATAAACTATGATTCGATCTTAGCACATTTGTCTTCTTTTGTATTTAACTGGGTTCACACATCTTGTTTCATATTTTTCACATCGTCTAATTGAAACTATAGGATGCTGATAATATTTTCATATTCTTAAAGGTCTTATGATATTTTGGATTTTAAGACACTAAAGTTTTCTTCAATTTTTGTATTTTGTTTTAAATTTTTCTTCTTTACTTATCTAGATCTCATTTAGGGCACAAATGAGCTCTTCTTCAAGATGTAATTCATCTTTAACTTCAAAATATTCTTCATATTATGAAAACATATCTCCTTCAATTTATTTTATCTCTATTTCCATGCACAGTGATTCTTCCTTGGTACTGGTAAATCTTATTTCACTAGATTCTTCAAATGAGCTACTACTTTCATCCTTGGTAAAGAGGTTTTTTTTATGCTTGTAGGAGTTATTTATTTTCTCAGATTCCCTTTATTATAGTTATTATTATAATGATAATAATTATTTCTCTCCTTCATGATGTGATCTTATTCAATATCACTATTGTCATTTTATTTATGTTTTCTATTTCCTTTCTTCATCTTCCTGACAAAATGAAATTCTTCATTGTTTGGTTCATTGATGGAGAGTCATGTTGTTTTGTATATATTTTTTCAAATTATTTGATGATTTGAAGGTTATCTCACACTTATATGTTATATCCTTCTCATTTCTAATCTCATATGCAGTGAGAATCCCATGCAACTCATCCATTTTTAGGGTGCTTAAGTGCTTCATTTCTTCAATGACAGATATTTTGGCGTCAAACCTAAAAGGTAAATATCTTAATAATTTTACAAAATAACTTCATATTTAATTTCTTCTAGAAGCCCTCTAATGGTGTTCAAAACTTCATCCACATGAATAAAGTAGGTTGTAATGTTTTCATCATCATTCACCTTCAAACCCCCAAATTGAATTCTATGCATTTGGAGGGTTTTATATCTTTACTTTTTCATATCCTTCATATATGTTCTTGAGTTTATCCTAGATTTCCTTAGATGAAACATAGTGCATCACCTTAATAAATTTTGATGCAGATAATCCTCACAATATTGCATACATATCCTTTACATTTCTCTCACTTGCCTTATTTCTAGCTTGATCTATTGGAGGAGTTGTTGGAGATGCATAACCGCTTACAAATAATTTCTAAAACCCAAGATCCATTAGATAGGTGCACATCCTTATACTCCACAAATAATAATTAGTTCCATCAAACAATGGAGCCCTGTTTGAGGAGTATCCTTCCTGTCTTTCCATGTGTGCTATAGAGATCTATCTTCTAGTGGGAAAACTATTTTAAAGGAACCAAATCTAATACCATTTGAAGAAAACACACTTATACTGAGAGGGGGTGAATCATTATTAAATAATATTTTACTTATTTAAAAATTTAATCATTCAGAACAAAAAAAATCACATAAGATAGAACAATTGTAAACACATAATTTATGTGGAAATCCTTTCAGGAGAAAACCACAGAGAAAAGATTGCTTGGATCTACTGTCCAAATATAGCCCCAATATAAATTTATAGGAACCAACCTACTGAAGACACAAATATCTAATGTTGAGCATCAACTTAGATATTTCGTGAGCACCAATGCACTGGAGATACAAATCCCTAGTACCAAGCACAAGCTCATCCAATTCTTGAGAACAAATTCACTGAAGACACCAATCCCCAATTTTTTGAGGCACCAACCTTAACACTACACAATTACCCCTTTTATAGTTACTTCTTCAACTTGATGATGAAAATCAATTCATTCTTCTATCTCTTCAATGTTATTCCAGGAATTTCTCTATACTTCTTCTCTATTGTTCTACTATGAATGATCTCTCTTTATTATTATTTTCTCCTTCTGAACTCTATCTTCTCACACTTCCTTCCTCTTCAATAATTTTCCATTTTAGTTAGCATGAGTTAGCTATTTCTCTTCTCTGGTGCATCCTCTACCCACATCATCCTCTCAGTAGCTCACTATCAATGCTCTCTTATGCATTATTTTACACACTTCTCCATGCCAAAAACCATTCACCTTTTACTACTCCATTGCTCTCTTCCCCAAAAATACCTCTTACCTCATCATTATCCTAATAGCTCATTTTTCCTCCATTCTAGTCCTCTCTCCTTTATAATACTACTGGAATTTAATGATGCATCTTCATGATAAATATCTACACCCACTCACTCTAGATCACTCTCTTCACACTCTAATCCATCCTCTCAAGCACATTATCTTGCACCATGATTACTCCATTGTTCCTCTCACATTTTTCACACACTTTCAATCCTTTTAACTTCATTTGCATTTATACCTTCTCATGTGACTCTTAATCTTCTTGGGAACTACAACATGAGTCATATCGTTATTTAAATAGGAATGCCAAAATAGAGGGGTAAGATTTGATGTTGAAATTCAAATAGAGGAGAGTCATTCAACATCCTTCAATGATTAAAAACTTGTCTTTTACTACCTTTTAATGATAAATCTTCCTTTCAATGATGGATATTCAAAACTGATTTGTATAGGTAAAAGTTTGTGGTCTTTGGTCTTCCAGGTCAAATACTAATGTTAACAATTACTGGCCTTTGACATTCCCTTACCACTCAAACTGTATCATATTACTCATAGTCCTATATTCTTATCATTCTAGATGAAATGACTGATGAGGCTCCAGATCATTCAAGTGTAGTTCCACATCAACACTACTACCATCTCCGAACCGAACATGCTTCATAATTCTGACTCAGGTAAGCTCCATATGAGAAAATTAATCAGCGAGCTTTAGACGGGCAATACAATTGGTGAGTTTTTAAGACTATTTATACACCTAGCTCCGGATAAATTTCATTTCACACTCCAGACGAGAAAATCCATAAGTGAGCTCTAGTGACCAAGCTTTGGACTAATCATATTAACGATCTCTGAATCATTTATACTTCTAGCACCAGATGATATGCATCCCTGTAGGTGAGCTCTGTAAGAGTTGAACTATTTTCTCTAGACCATTTGCACTTAGATCTACACTACGAGCTTTGGATGAAAAACATTAGAAAAACTCGACTCTAGATGATAAACATTGAACATTTATACCAATGAAAATAGATAATATAATTTGTTATATATTCCATCTACTTCAGCTTCCTTCGACATCAATGAAAATTATTCCAATAGATCTCTCTCCATGAGGGGAAGAATAGAAAATAAAATATAGGATGAGAAGGAAGATAAATGCCATAGATCAACACTATGCAAACCATTTTATTCCACACATTTTAGACAAAGAGAAATGAAGACACATGTAAATATAACCCACATACAACATAATATCAATGAAAAGAGAGGTAAGAGACACAATACACACAAGTAAAGGGCGGATATGAGCCACAATAACAAGATTTTATCAATAAAAATATATACAATCCATTACATCACTGGGGAGGGAACTAAACACAATACATATGACCAAATCAGAGGTCTGAAACTTGTGAAATCTCGGCCACCATTTTAACATGATGAATTTACATTCGGGAGAGGATATTTTACAAGTGATATTGAGTTAGTTTTTATAGAGGAAGAGAAGATAGATGGATTGGATCATATCATGCTAGAATTTAAGAGATCCAATCACCATTCATTTTCTAAGAAATTATGGGTGCCTAACATTACTCCATTGGACAACATCAAATTTCTAGTGTAGGAGGATGACACCGTTCAACATTTAATTTTGGTTGGTGTAGTGGTTGAGCACATGGTTTGAGCTAGGCATAAATTTACTTGTGCTTCATGGACTTTTGATGTCTTACCATCTTGATCATGTCTTCTACTAAATTTTATCCTATTTGGAAAAAATTTGTGACCTACGGCTTTATTTTTGAGTTATGCCTCAATCTGTGAACAAACTCTAACTCTACAACTAATTTTCACCATCCAAAACCTTCTTATTCTTCCTCCTATGAAGTGTATTGAATTTTATGGAGTCTTCTATGTTTCACAACATTTTCCCTTAAATCACAAACTATTTGTTCCATGGATTTGCATTTTCCTTATTTTGCAGATGATTATTACTTCATTCCAATGGTTCTCTTTAATATGCAACTTTTATTTAGTGCACATCTTTCTAAACCTTACATGGATTGTACTCCATGCTTAAATTTTATCACCTCAACACTTTACTCACTCTCTATAATGCCACATAACCTTCTTCCTTTGTTATACGACATATTTCCCCATGACTATGTTCCTTTCAACTATGCAAAATACTGAGTTTTCATCTTCTATGAATTAACCCATTATCCCCACAATGTCATGAAGTACTTAGCCTTTATTTCAAAATTTTTAGAAACCCATGGAACACTACAATCCATATTTCCATGAAACATCGATTTTTCACCTTTTTGGCTTTTTAAAAAAAAGTGCCCAAGTCCCTATCTTAAATGAAGTTGTAAAAAATAACATGGGTTCTATTTTGGATAGCAGTTTGGTGAAATGTAGGGGACATCTGCCTACTAGATGTAAGGACCAATAGCCTAACATATCCATTGGGTATGGAGTCAAGAATACAATCTTAAAACTGATCCAAAACTTTAAAATTCACCTTTAGTCCACATGAAGTAATGAGCTTGATATTGGTTTGAGACTGATCTTTGGATATTTGAAAGAACACCACAACTTAAAAAATGCCCCAAAAATCACCAATTTTTCACCAATAAAAGTGAATGATCTAGACTATGCACAAGTGCAAAAGAGGATCACAAACACTATATAAAAAAGAGAAATTATACATGATCCAAATAGAAACATGAAGAGTGTGGAAATAACTTTTTTTGAAAGAAGAAAACCTAAACTCCTACTTTAACCAAGAGAAAAGGAAACTAAAAAACCAGATCTAGAAAATAAGTAAAGACAAATTTGAAATAATTTAAACAATAATTTTGAAAACTCAAAGATATCCCTCTCCTCAAAATGAAGATCAATATGATCATCATATCTGATTTCCTTCTCTGTCTGCTTCTCCTTGAGGATTTTCTCCAGGTCCAATTCCCTGAACGAGAGTGAAGATTGATCAACATATTTATCACCAGAAAGAGAAAGAATATTTTAATGATTTTTTTCTCATCTAAAGGCTTAGAGTCTGAATTATCCTCCTCTACCTTGTTCTCTTCAACCTCAACCTCCTCCTTCTTGAACTCATCCAATCCATTCTCCTTTTTAGATTGATCAAGAAAAACAACATGAGGTTTTTCAAAAGGTTGGTGCATTTCTTCATTCATGATTTTGGAGTCAGTCCATTATTAAATAGATACATCATGATTAAAAATAATGGAGATACCTCAATTGATGTTGATAAATTTTCAAGAGGTTTATTATTAGCTTCTTGATGAAGAACATTTTTGACCTCAAACTATTGGCCCCAATCCTTGAAACTCTACAAATGATCATCCTTATTTGGGTTCTGAGTTGGCTACTCTCCCAAGATTTTTTGGTCATGAAGCTCATCCTAAAATGGGTTGTTATATATTATAGGGGGAAGGATTGAGATTCTGAATGATTTTTTAGGGGTTTTAATGATGGAGGAGGTGTAATATCCTCCTATAGACGGGAATGAAAATAAAGATGAACTTTAAGAAAGATATGGATTTGAAACTTATGCTGAGATGGTACAAATTGAAAAGAAGGAATATAAGAGCTATATGATGGTAGTAAAGGATTTAACTATTGACATGGTTCAATATAACTATATTTATTTGATTCCATTATTTCAATTGACTTTGAAATTTTATTTAAGGATTCATCTATTAGCTCCAGCTTCTGTTGAGGGCTATACCAACTTGGTAGAGGATCACCCCATGGAAAGGGATCCATAAAACCAGGTGGTTTAGATTCCATGATTTCAATCTTTTCCTTTATCTTTTGCATGATTTCCTCCATATTCTGGACCCACAACTCGATATCATCATTAGACATGAAAATTCCTTCATTTTCTACATATCCCTATTCTTAAAAAACATCGTGGTTAATAGGATAACCATATGGGTTAGTTGGGTTTGGGAAATATATATATTCATCATGATAATTCTCACAAAATTGATTTGAAGGGGGGTTTGGGAAACATGAGGTGGAAGGGAATGATACTTCTCTTGAAAATGAGGATCTCAATGAGGAAAAAAGTCATGATTATAAAAATTAATGAGAAAGGGAAAATGATGAATGGAAATTGTCTGCAAATGAGAGAAATGGATTGCTAGATTAATAGAGTCCTTATATGTGTTGAAATAAAGCCTTTAAAGGCTAGATATCACCAAGAAACACACCAATATTAGTGAAGATGATGTAAATCTCATCAAACTTCTCTGATGGGTGTGGTAAAAACTGTTATCACCTGAGATTGCACCCTTGTTGAATCTACCAGATTCAACATCTCCATGAAACATGGGAATTTCCCCAAGGTGTGGGAATTTTCTCTTTGGGACAGAACTTCAGATAAGGTTGGACTCCTCTATATATGTAACATAATACTAACACAACTCCTAAGCTAAGATACTATTCTATAGGGGAAAAAGGGGAGGATGAATGCATGAAATGAAAATAAGCTAAGGGAATGGTGATGATGATAAAAAAAAAGGGGATATATATTTTTGAGGGTTATGATAGAAAATAAAACACAAGATGCGAGGGTAGGTACATGGCATAGATCAACACTAAGTGAACCATTTTATTCCACACATTTTATACATAAAGAAATGAAGAAAAATGTAAATATAACCTACAAATGACATACTTGAAATGAACAACAAGGTAAGAGACATAATAAACACAAGTAAAGGGCAGATACGAGCCACAATAACAATATTTTAATGATAAAAAGATACACAATCCATTACATTACTGGGGAGGGCACCAAACGTAATAAATGTGACCAAATTAGAGGTCTACAACTTGTGAAAGCTCAGCCACCATTTTGACATGGTGACTTTACAGTCAAGAGAGGATCCTTTAAAAATAATATTGGGTTTCTTTTATAGAGAAGGAAGAGAAGAGAGGAAGAATATCAAATCACGCCATATTTGAAAAGAGCCAACCACTAGAGACCAATTGTCATTGATTTCACAAGCTAGTTATGGGTGCTTGACATTTCTCCATCATACACCATCAAATCGCCAATGAAGGAGGACAACACTATTCAACATTTAATTATGGTTGGTGGAGTGGTTGATAGCCTATTTTGAACTAGGTGTGGCTTTACTTATGCTTCCTAGAATTTTGATATCCTGCCACCTTGATCATGTCTTCTATGGCATTTTATCCTTTTTGGAAAACTTTATTGACCCAAAAATTTATTTTTGAGTTCCACCTTAATTCACAAACAAACTCTAACTCTACAACTAATTTTTACTATCTATGGCCTTATCATTCTTCCTCTTGTAGAGTATATTGTATTATGTGGAGCATTCTATGTTTCATAACATTTTTCCTTGAATCACAGACTATTTGTTCCATGAATTTGTACTTACCTTATTCTGTTGATGAATGTTCCATGGGTTTTATTTGATATTTATATTTTCATTGTTGTACCAATTTATAAACCTTGCACAAATTGTACACCTCACTTAAATTTTATCGCCTTTGCACTCTACTCACTCTCAGGAATGTTGTATAGCCTTCTTCCTTTATTCAGTGACATATTTCTCTGTGACTATGTTCTTTTCAACTCCACAGAATACTAAGTTTTCAACTTGCATAGAGCACTACATTATTTTGGTAATGCCAAAAAGTAATTAGCCTTTGTTCCATAAATTTTAGAAATCCGTGGAACACTACATTCTAGATTTTTGTGAAACATTTATGTTTCACCTCTATGGATTTTCAAACAAAAAATTCCTATCCCTATCTTAAATGAAGTTGTCAAAAATATCATGGGTGTTATTTTGGAAAAAAATCATGGGGAGATTCCCATGTTTCAATGATGTGTTGAAACTGGTAGATTAAACAAGGGTGCAGTCTCAAGAGAAAATAGTCACTTTCACCAAAGTAAGCGATGTTGTGCAGTGAGTGGGGGAACCTTTCTTTATGAAAGTGAGGAGGGATATGATTATAAGCCCTTATATATTCGAGGATTTCATCATCATTAAGAAACTTATTAAAATAACTAAGTTGGGAGAGGCGGTATTTTTAATAAGGTTAAGGTTGACCAACTAAATATTATGTGTAGAAGAAGAATTACATACCTCCTGGAACCACTTGGGGGGAATAAAACATGAGTTCAAAGAGAGGGATTGAGGATGACAAGGAATATAGAAAATTTCAACCTTATCAAACTATGTGGGATGTAACACATGCTCTGGGATGCGCTAACCATTTCTGCCAAGACCATGCCTAAAAAATTTGTGTTGTAACAAATATTTATAATGTACACCATATGTATTGTAATCAACATTATACTTTTAGGCTTGATAATGGGGGTATGTGGATTCTTATGTTTAATAGTATTACAAAAGGTGAAGGGTGATGGATCAACTAGAACATGATATACTACTCCATGGTATAAGTGCTTAGCCCATGCATATAGAGTAGAGGTAATAACATGCATGTCATGCAACCCAAGTCGACTAAGAATAATATTATAATTGATATTATTAGGCATGACCTAATATAAAACATTAAGAGTGTAAGAACTACTGTAATTGATAAAGTGAGATCCTCCAATACTCGCTTAGGCGTATTTTAAAACTCATGAATACATAAGGAAGATGGAGTTAGGTCATTAGCATAAAGTCCTATTTGATGTAAAAAATAAATTTTACATATGTTAAGGCTAGAGAAATTATCAACAAGAACATGTTTTACCAATACATTATGAATTTTGGCCTAGATATACAATGGAGGAACATTATCAATGAAAATTTTAGAGAGAACGTCAAAGGGAATATTATCAATGTATTCGTCATTCATCAAAAGAACACTCATTATACAAGATGATATATAGTCAATAGAAGTATATAAATAGATGCAATTATCTTTGAGATTGGTTGTGAGAGTTTTTATGCATACTGGGTGGGTCTGAGATAAGTTAACACAAAGGTATCCATTATAAATTTTGAAAACACAAAGTAAGAAAATCCTATGCATGTAAGTGTGTAGGATTAAACAAATTTATATTAGAAACAATTTGTGGATCTACGGTTCAACCAATATTGGGTTCACCAAATTATTTAACCTAAATGGTTAATATTTAAGGGGTAGTAATCGATGCTAAGTTATCATAATCAATTAGTCTCCAAATCTAATTTGAGGAATATCAAGAAAAATCATTAAACAAATACAAATAATGATATACAATGTAACAAAACACTAACAATGAGAGTGAGAAGAAGACTTATCTTATATTTTGACTTTTTTTACAAATATGGAATGACCTAATGATTAGAAAAGGATGGAAGTGATAAGATAGATAGTCATTACTAAAATTGTTTCCCAAACAAGTTACTGGACCAAAGTGTATGATACAACCCAAAGCATATCCCTGTTATAGCCCCATCTATATTCCCTTTTCCCTTTGCACTTTTAGCTCCTGAAAAATCTTAGGTCTATGTACTGCATCATGATCTACTATTGTCTACACTTTATACCTTCGAAACTATGTGATGATTGTTGTGTAACTGATTGATATTTAAAAACCTAGATGGTGAAGGAATCCTAAAAAATAAATATTAGTTCTTTTATGGGAACTAATATGTACCACCAATGTCACCACTACTCCATAGAGGGATCGAGTCACATATTTAATCTCCACCATTACCTTGGGACAGGTCACTTATCAGTGTGAAAGTGAATCTAGGTCCATCCCTCTTCAATTTTTGGATACGATAGAGGAAGATTCTCCTACCATTGACATTCTCCAATGTAATGATGAAAATTCTATTCTTTCCTACATGGGGGAAAAATATTATTATCTTCATAAGTCCTTACCTCCAGACACATCAGCCCTTCTCAATGAATCGACCATCGACATCAACATAGGGACTCTGCAAGAGACTCACATTCTCAAAGTGGGTCAATCCCTTGATCCGCAGGAACTTGAATCCTTCACCAGCTTCCTCTCTTGATATATCCAAGTTCGTATGGATACATGTTAGGACTCAATCCTTCCATTGTTGTCCACAACATTGTTACCTTTCCTAATGCTAAACCGGTTAAGCATAAGCTTCACTGCATGCACCCCCGCATTTCCCTTTTTGTTAAAGAGGAGTTACAACACCTTATTTTAGCTAATTTCATCATTCCTATAAACTATCCACAATGGGTCTTCGATATCATACCCATCACTAAAGCCTTTGGAAACTCTATATTTACACTGACTTTTGAGATTTAAATATCACTTATCCTAAAGACAAATTTTATTTCCCTAACATTGATCAACTTGTGGACCTTACTATTGGCTATGAGATGATTTATCTTAACGTATTTTCTAGGTACAATCAAATCATCATCACACTAGAAGACCAACATAATAATTCTTTCATCACTTCTTAGGGGAATTTCTGCTACAACTTCATGCCTTTCGGTTTGAAAAATGCCGGAGCCACCTATCAATGAGACATGACCTACATATTTCATAATCTCATCCATAAGTCAATATAGGACTACATTGATGACATCTTGGGTAAATCCAAACATCAATGTGATCAGATTTATGTCCTTGAATTCCTTTTTGAATTCCTTATCTATTTATTTCTCCATCTCAATCCGTCCAAGTGTGTTTTTGGAGTGCTAACTAGAAAACTCCTTAGTTTATCGTATCTATCAAGGGTATCTAAGTTGAATTCACTAAAATCAAAGCCATCCTTGAAATCCCCCCCCCTTTTAATCTAAAGAAGCTTCATAGTATTCAAGGCTAACTTCAATTAGTTCACTATTTCATCTCACAACTTTCTGACCATTTCCAACCTTTTCACCATCTTCTTCACAAATATATTGAATTTCATTAGGGTGATAATTGCCTAAAATACTTTGAATATCTAAATCATTATCTCTTTTCCTTGCCTGTGCTTACACCTCCATGTGAGGGGATCCTTTCTATCTCTATATCTCTACCTCCGACCATGTTTTAGATACCATATTGGTGCATCGAGATGAGAAAAAAAGAAGAAAACTGTCTATTACATTAGTTGCACTCTTCATGATTATGAAACTCACTACATTGAAGCTGAAAAGATGTGTTATTCCCTTTTCTTTGCTACCTCCAAGCTCCATCATTATATTTTCAATCATAAAACCTATGTCATCACTAGCTTCCATCTTCTCAAAACCATGCATTCTAAGCTTTATCATAATGATCGCATCATTCAATGACTCATGCTCATAAATGAGTTTTACCTAGAGTTCATCTCTCAAAAACTAATCAAGGGCCAAACTATTTCCGATCAATTAGTTGATGACTCTCTCTCTAATAATTACCTTCATCATGAGCAATTTTTAGATGAATATATCAACACTATTGATCATGAGCTCTCTCCTCTTAAGATGATACTCTTCTTTGATGGATATAAGTGTTGAGAAGGAGGAGGTGCTGACATCATTATTATTCCTCCTTAGGAAACTCCCATCCCCATTGACTATAAGCTTAATTTCGAATACAAAAACAATATGGCTGAGTATGAAACCATCATCTTAGGTCTTCAAATCTCTATTTTACTTTGCATCCAATTTTTGACATCTGTGGGGATTCTCAACTTATCATTAATCAAGTCAAAGGGGTTTATCAATGTAAAAATGAGGTTCTTTCATAGTATAATAATGCCATCTTTCTCCTCGAAAAAATCTATTTCTACACCCTTCAATCCATCCCTTGTTCACCCAATTTATTTGTAGACACTATGGATTCCATTTCCTCTCTTATCCCTCGGAATACGAAAGAGTCTATTCTTTCCATTATCGTTCATCATATTGACCATTCAGATAACCTCAGTGAGCTCCCTTACATCAATCTTGTTGAATCTAATCCTTCTGATCTCTGGTATTCTAAAAAAATTGATTACCTATCTCAATCAATCATCCCCTCTGACTTATCCAAAAATGGTAGGAGGTCATTTCTTCAATGGGCTAACTGTTATGTCATCCTTGGTGGCATCCTGTACAAACTTGGGTTTGACTATGTCCTTCTATGATGCCTTAAAGCTCATGAATTTATCCACATTATCTAAGAGGTCCATGACAATATTTGTGGTGGGAATTTTAGTGGTTTGGATATCGACAAGAATGTTCTTTATAAGGGATTATTAGCCCTATCTCAATCAATATTGTTGTGAGTATGTTAAGAAATTCATCAAATTCTAGTATCATTGTAATCTCATCTGCATTCCTAACCAAGCATTATAGCTAGCTCAAGACCTTTGGACCTTTTCAAAATGGGGACTTGACCTCATTGGCCTCATCAATCCACATTCCTCTCAATGCCATCATTCTATCATCACCGCTACTAAATAATTCACCAAATGGGTGGAATAAATTCCACTCGCATCAACTAAACATATCTAAATTGTTAATTTCATCTATCAACACATCATTTTCCACTTTGATGTTCCCCAAAAAATCATCATGAAAAAAAAAAGTGCTTCAAAAACAAATATCTCAAGAAGATTTACAACTCATTCAATATTAAGATTATGTTATTCTCTCCATACTATCCTCAAGCTAACGACAAATTTGAAGAAACTAACAAAAATATTTGTAATATGCTTACCAAGACTATTGATAAATCAAATCATAATTGGAATATTCACATCTCTTTCACTCTTTGGGCCTATTAGAGTAGCATCCACACCTCTATGATTTCTACTCATTTATCTCTCATCTATAGCTTTGAGGCTATCCTTCCTCTTGAAGTCCAAATCCCATCCTTGTACATTTCTCCTCACAACTTCATCTCTGATGAAGACTATCGCCAAGATCATCTAGCACAACTCAAGTTATTAAATGAATGCCACCTTCTAGCTCTTAAGAATAATCATGTCTATTAATAGCATATCAAAAGTACTTATAAAAAACACCTCAAGGAATGTGACTTTAATATCAGTGACCTTTTCCTTACAGAAATTAATATCGTCACTAATTTATAAAGGAGCCAACGTAAAAAACATTCTCCCAACTAGATTAGATATTATATTATCAACATAAGTATGAGTTTGGATCTTATCATTTGGATTCTCTTGATGGTAAAATGGAAATGAAACCTCTTAACATATTACACTTGTGTTGTCCCCTCAAAAATTTCCTTCTTTTTCCAAGTTTGGACTTAGAAATTTTTGAGTTGTTACCCTTTGAAAATGGTCTGGTCTGAGTATTTTGAAATATGTCACTTCCCAAGGGATCAAGAATTCTTAGAAAAAAATCCATCAGATGGGAAATTTCTTCCCCTTTCCAAAAAGGTAAAAAAGTTGTTCTAATTCCTTGTTTTGTGCAAGATATGGCTTGGCGGACTTAAATTGTTTTTTTTGCCCAAGGCAGACCAGTGGGGCTGAGGAGGTTTCTTGGTTAGTTTTCATTTTTGGAAAAAAGGTGTAAATGGTGATGGAAGATCCGTGAGCCTGAGCTAGGTAGAGAAAATAATGAGGTTTAAACCCCACAAGAAATCAAATTGTGCCACATGTACACAAGAGTGTGGGCCGGAAGAGGATGTTACGACTTTGAACCTTTTTCTAGAAAAGGTTCAAAATTTTCTAAATGGAGTTGTGACCCCGTATTCAATCTAAAGGTGCCCCGTATGCATGTTGAAAAGTCAAACCGGGCCGGCGGAGGAAATTGTTCCAAATTGCCGAATTCTAAAAAAGGTCGTGAAATGAAGGGAGCTTGCCTGCGACCACTCCAATCAATTTATACCACATGGATGGATCATATTTAAAGGTGAAAAAGATAAATCTAATGGCCCACATTCAATCTGGAAAGTTTGTAACCATTTTAATTATTAAATTCTCTAGCATTTCCCGCCATGGCCATTTTTTCTGCAAAAGAAGGATTTGAAACGATGCCAAATGATTGGATCTCGAATGTGATTGCTTCTTGGTCATTTGGGAAGTTGTAACTACCTTGTGCGAGCTATTTCATGGCTTTTGGAAGTCATTGTAGATGTTGGCATTTGATTTTTTGAAGACTGTAAATGATTTTCATGAACAGAGGACAAAAACAATAGTCGTCATTCTTCCAAGATTCTCCTTTCTATGAATTTATTCCATTTCCTTTCATTGTACAAGTTTTTACTTCAGCTGCAATAAGAAAAGAAGGATTTTATGCCCCTTTGATAGAGGATTCGATTGGTACTTTGTGACCAATGCGTTTTTATTTCGTCTTGTAGCTCTGGTTTGTGAATTTTTATTCTTCTTCCATTTTAATGCATGTTATAAACTTTACGATATATGTTTATAGGCCTCTGATATTCTACCTCCATCATTGATCTCCTTACCTTCATTTCCACTCCCCTTTCCCACTCTCAGATCACTTTTTGTCCTTGCAAGAAATTGCAGGCTTTTCCATAGGGTCAGTGGAGTGCCCCTATGGATCTCTGGTTCAAAAACCACCATTGAATCCACTTGTTTTGCATGCATAATACGGTAGCTGCACCATTATAAGTAGAGGGACTTAGATTCCCATAGTTTTGTTTTGAAACCACCAATTTGTCCCCCGAGATGAATTTCCAAGCCAATAAATTGTGACATTTATATTGTTAATAAACCTACCAATGTGAACTTAGTCATCTCAGTGATCATACATCCATCATTAGCCTCTTCCATCTTTCATCATAATGATATGAAATTATGTGGTCTACTGTCACTTTCCTATTTGGGAACTTAAATATGGGCACCATGACTCTGCTCATATAATTTTCCATATGGACGAGTTCTTCCTTCTTGGTGAGAACCCCACAATCACTACATCCATCACCCTCTTATCTACCTACAGGAACCATGCTATAGGTCCATAGGTGTTTCTTGTACATCTTATTTTCCCCTCCCTAAGTGGTATACTTGGTTATCCTTAGCTCTATCCTAAAGTAAAAATTCGTAGATGCTCATCTTAAAAGCTATCTTATCCAAAGATAGTAGATTTCTACCTCAAAGGAAAATTGTTCATAAAGAAAAATATCAAAATTATAGATTGATCCCTCAAAAGACATCTATCATATATCCTGCCATTTATAAAAGTGAAAATCCAAAATCCAGAAGTAAAAAGAAAAATGTAGACCATTCCCTCGAAGGATGGCTACCATATTATATCATGACAACAAAGGCTTCCCAAACTAATTAGCCTTCTATATATTCAAAAAATAATAAAGAATAAACACACATCCTAATAAATATTCCTGCATCAATCATATTTTTCATCCATAGAAAACTTCCCACATTGATCATTTTACACCATATTTATCAGAGATAGGGCATACACCTAGGAAAACCACTAAAATAAAAACTACTTCTTTATACGAGCTACATATTCAAGCCTTTGTCATGTCTACAACAGTGTATAAGCACAACATTTTTCTTTTTCCTCATGATCTTAAGTGTGACTAAGTATCGTTAGTTATGTGTTAACATTTTATACTGACTATAAGTGCATTGCCTTGTTTAGTTCCTCTTCTTGTTTATCTCCAATCCAATTTGAAACATCAATTCTTCATGCACTCCTTTCTACGATGGAGTGTCATTGATCCTTTTTTGGTCACCTTCTATCAAGTCAAATCCTTTCTCTCACATCTTATTTTCTCCTATCAATTGTTCACTATCTATTAATCTAATACCAATACCATTCATATACATCCATAACATACTCTCATCCATATCTAATATGTTTATAAACCCATTACATCATCTATATTCACTTTTTATGTCATAATCATTTCTAACAAATATCTATCCATTTCCATCATATATATTTATCATCTATATGTGCATCATCTCTAATAAAACATCACATCACATTATCCATATTCTACGCCAATCTCTAAACCATCTAAATATAACATAAGCATAATCATAGCCATAAATCATCACACGACACATGATAAATCATGAAAAAATAACACACACACATCATCCAAATATATCAATACATCTATGATAGGCCACTAAGGGATCTATCTCAAATATGATATATAATCAAAATCTATGAATTTTATATTAGATAATCTCAAATCTTACCCCCTGGGGCAGGTGCTTGTACATATCTCTGGCCATCGTCTCCTCCATTAGGGTCTAGATCTCACCATGATTATGCCACACTACCCATGCTCTTGGAAGGTTCTAGTCATGTTACACCCCCTACTCCTTGCTTCTCTTATAGATACATTTTGTATTTGGGTACTTGTGGAAGCATAGATGTCATAATGCACTCATAGTCGTGTGCCTCTCCCACTAGTGCTTTGTACGACTCTAAGGAACAAAAATCAGTGGGGCCATTTGACCAACTCCCTTTGATGCAACTGGTTTCCTGATCTCATACTCTGATACTACTTTAGGTCCAAGATCTCCAAATATGGCCCTGTAAGCCTCCCTCTGCCACTAGTATGTTTCCCTCTGCTGAATGACCAAGTCCCTCTCCTAGTATAATCCTATCACCTCCTAGCACACTACCTCTCTCTCTTGGTGTGATGTATCCCTTTCTTATCAGGATGTATCCCACTTCGCGCATATGTGGGCTATCTCTGCTACCTCCCTCCATCTCCACCCTCATAACCTCCAAGTGCTACATTCTCCTCCCCTACTGGAACTTCCTCCTCCTCCTTATCTAGCCTTACCTCGGCCCTCTCCTTCGCCCATGTCTCGGTCATCCACTCCATAAATATAACCCCAAATATTGCATTGTCATCCTCATCCCATGGCGATCCTGTCTCATCTAAAGGATCAACCATCATAGGAATAGGTAAGTCCTTCTCTACCTCATCTCATTTGTATCTGATAGGATCTCTTGACACTATTTGGAAGACCCTGACTTACTTCATCACTCATGGAAATTATACTTCCTTCACCATCTCAGGCCTCCATCCCTAGACCCATATGATCCTCCTCATACCAACCATCTCACTGTATGCCCCTGGCCATGTGGTAAAATATTGGTATGGCCTCCATCTGACCTGATCCACATCTAACTCTACCAATCTATCTGTATAGCAATCCCCCCTCTCTATTTAGTCATAACGATCTTGGTCAATTTGTCATATCAAAAATCAAGCTGATAGCTCAATGTAGTTTCCTGCCACCCATGTAAGCCCTAGTGTCCTAATCAGTGCAATGTACTCATAAGCCCAATAGTGTAATAAAAATATGAAATCTAACCTTTATATCCTCTTTGTCACATATATCCAAAGCTCATGGTATAACTGAGCCACTAGTGTTGTACCAAATGAAAAAAAAATCGTGTTCTCTACAATATTTACAAGAACTCTCAGCAATGTCCATGGGAATCTAGCTCCCCTAGAATTTGGTAGTGCGTAGCTCAAGATAGCCATCATAACCACACATATCAATCAGATCCTCGCTACCCCATGCTCATATCGAGTCTCATACTGAAAATTCTTTGATGTAAATGTGATCTGTGGGGCATCATATCTAAATAGCCATGTCAATATACCTAATCTACTATCAATAATGATCGACTCTTTGGGATCCTCCTGTATCGCCAACCTCAATATGTGGTATACATCCTTAAGTGTGACTGTAATCTCCTTGATCCTGAACTAAAATGTGCTAGTCCACACCTCTCATTTAACTAGAAAAGAAATACTCAAACCCACATATCTTGGTATCCTCTGGTAATGACAGAATCCACCTAACCCTACTACGACTAAGTGGTCCCACTCTGTATTAGTCACATCACCTATAATTTGATCATATAAGGCTAACACTTTGTCCTGAAGATAAAAAGTGTCTCTGGCCTATAAAACCCATCAAACAAACAATCACTAGTATCTGCATATGTGTAACTCAACATAAAAAATCCACATTCACCCATCTTAACCTAAATCAACGCTGAACCAGATTGGGTTGATGTCTCCTAGCTAGGGTCATCGACCTAAGAGGCCGAGTCAAAGATGACCGTGTCTACTCACTGAAGACCACCTTTGGCACCAACCTCAAAAATAAGACAAATGTAAATTTTTTTATAATGAAAGTAGTTAAACACTAGGCTCAAGCTTAGGCACTTACCATTCTCATTGTCCTATGGCACTTCCTCATTGCTCTATCGGCATCCATTGATCTCAAAACCTAAAACATCTCTTTTACTCAAATCTCTCAATCGTCACCTCACGCGGTGAAAATTATCTTAGAAAGCTGACCTAGGGGCTTATATAGCCTGCCGACCCTGGTCGTTACCGACTCCTTTGGGTCACCACTACCCCATTCCTAGTCACATCCAACCCTATTAGGTCATTTTCAAAGTGACCTTAATTTTAAATAATTTATCCCTTTCACCCGATTTCTTCATTAAATTATGTTTTCTTCCACTCTTCCTCCTTATGTGTCACCCATAACACACTGCTGCTTTCCTTGTGTAGGTTGATTTTTTCACATCTTGCCTTTGTGTCCATCTTCATGCTCCCTATTGGGGCACCATTTCTTTCCTATTCTTTATCCTTTTCCTACCTAAATTCATATTTAGTCAATTCCTCATATATGAAGGATATCACATAGTTTTCCCCCTTTCCTTATCAGACATTTTTCTTAACTATTCTCGCATTTGTTTGTGCATTATTTCGATATGTGCCTTTGAATTGTTAGTTCCACAGCTTGCATATCCATTCGATCAGATTCAGCTCAGATTACCTCCATCATGAAGTGGTTTTCACCAACTCACCAGTCCATAGGACATTTCCATCATCTCTATTGAGGTTTTCCTTTTCTCCCTACCGAAGTGATTCCAAAATCACTGCCATATTTTTGTTCATTTTTTAGTTTTTGTTTCTCCTTTCTTATGACATCTTCTATCATCCTCTTCTTTTTCTCCTCCTTTTTAGTATCTTTATCCTTTCATATATCTCTTTCAAACTCGTGATTAATTCCCCTTTGTGTCATCAATCCCTAGTTTTATGGGCAACACCTCATCAATCATCTTTCATCCCTTCTTATTTTTGTTTCATGGCTTGCCCAACACAAAACACTTGGCAAAAAGGGGAAAATGTAGACACTAATTATTGGTATCCCTTATCCCTCATCCTGTGTTTTCTCCCCTTCATCGCCATTATTTAAAATACATACCTCTCTTTCTATTTAAATCCCCCTTTCCCTCCTAAAATCTATTTATCCATTCAATTGGTATTTTCCACCTTAATCTCATCTTAATAACACCCTTAACTAATCTCCCCTAATCATCCATAATCACCAATAATTAATCCTAAATCCCCATCTAATTAATTTATCCTCTCTAGATATCTCTATTTACCATCACTAAACCCTCATTTAATGATTTCACCTCCCCTTTTCATTTATTTTATATTTTCCACCTCCCACCTACCCATTTTTCCATACTAAGCAAACCTAATCCCACCTCATAAGGGCTCATTTCCTCAATCTTTCCACTCTCCCAATGACCAAATGGATGGACCTCTCCAATTGATGGTGACCCATCTGGGTCATCGTCAACCCTTTAAATATGACCATACCCATCTCTTTTTTAGGGATGTAACTTTGGAGACTTTGAGCTCTCTTGTGACCTTGCCTTCATTTTTTCTTATCTTTGCAACCGCTATCATCATCTTGGAATTAGTTTGGAGGTCTTATGCTTCACCCTTAAATATTTGGATACCTTTTTCTCTCTTCCATGCTTGGATACACTATTTCCATTTCCATCACCTTTTCCTATTAATTCTTTCCAGGATCTTCAGTCATCAAAAAGCCCTATCTCTACATTTTTCTCATCTGCACATCATCATTTTCACTCATCCTTTTCCATCAAACCCTATATCATCCCTAGTTTCCACCGACCCTTTCCGGTCACCACCGAACCAGTCTATATTTTCCTAGCTCTTTTTCATCCACTCTGTACCTTATCTACTTTATGATCTCACAGTCTAGCTTCAAATCCATACTTCATCAAACCCGGTAGCCATCGATTGAGACCTATCACCACTAACCCTATCAAGAATTTCTCATATTTCATTAATTTTTTTGCATCCTTTCTGTCAGATCTAGATCCTGATCTTCTTGTAGTGTCCTTGTTCTAGTTTAACATCATCCTTAGTCCAGTGTAACTCCAGATCAAGTGTTAACACTTCATATTTATTCTTCCACATTTTCTTCCTACTTTTCCACAATCATCGTCAACTGGGCTCATTAGCCTCAGGTCACCATAGACCCACCCATGTTTGATTTAGTTTGCATCTATTTATATCAGATTTGTATCTTTATTGTATCTAGAACATTTTAGGTTTATGTTTCAATTCATTTATCTGCTACATCCAATTTATCAATCATTACTTTACTTATCTTTTTTCAAAATGTGGGTTGACATCCATCCTAATAAGTTTTCACTTATTAGGACTAGAATCATTAGGAAACCCACCCATCTATCTACTAATCTAGTTTTGATAAGATTCTCACCATTTTGTAGGTTACAAAGCTCGTTGTGAGGAGGAGTTCTATTTTTCTCCTGTATCCATCAACATCCCATTTAGAGGTACCTTAAAGCCTCTCATACTTGGTGTTACTCATTTTATTTGTTATGATTTCACTAATATGAAACAAGTATTATAAAATTGGTTCAAAAGTACCAAAGTAATTCAAATTAAGAAAATTACCACTAGTTGAAGAGAGACCAAAGAAGCCATGTTGGCCCATAGTGTATGGGCACTATGGCCCTTTCTAGATGTTATGGTCCCTTATGCATGTGTGAGTAATATGAAAGTTGGAATTTTAATAGGAAAGGGTGTAACATAATTTGATGGATTAGTATGACCATTATGTGAACAAATACATTGTTTTTGCAAACAATAATAAGTGAGTTATAGCTAGGGATAACATAATTGGTCAAATTTAGAAAATGTGGGCTAGTGCAAGAGTATTATACAATTTATGTTATTTTAAGACATGAATTTAAAAAATGAGTGTCTACATTGGGTTATCAAATGTAGGGATCCAATCTAAGATCAACAAACCTATGTAGAGACAATATTATTCAAAGAAAACTAAAGTCGTAAATATAGATTATAGTAGCCCTAGCCCTAGCATAGCTATAGTTTTCCGAGGCCTACAACCAAGATAAAATAGGTATCCTACTAGGATGCTAAAATGGAAGGGAGATAACAATGGGGTAGGTAAAGCCAAAGGGAATAGTAATAATAAGACAAATTTATAGATAAAATAAAACCTATATCTACTCAAATTTATAGTAATAAATGAACAATAATGATAAACACATACATAAAAAATGAATGACTAGGAAGGGTTAGAAAAAATGACCTATATTGTGTGTGTGACTACTGATGCATGATCTTCCCCAAATAAAAAAAAACTGAGAGAGAATTGTTATGGGTGAAGAATGGGAAATATCAACAAGAAGATCACCAGTCTTAACTTGCTATGGTGACCCAAATACAAAAGAGGCAACCTTTAATACTCCAAAGTGCATAAATAAGTACATATGTAGTGTAAAATAGTGTGAGAAAAATAAATTATATGTGCATTTAAACGATTTTATATTAGTCCTACTATTAAGAAAATAAGGGGGCATATATACATGACGTGATTAAAAATGGGTGATGGCATTAGCTATGGAAAATCCAAAACAGGAATCGGCCTTGGGGAAACCCTAAGGGGATGGGATGAAATCATGAGGATTGGAGGTTAGAATGCGAATGAGGCTGAATGAAAAAGGTCCAAAGTGACCAAAAATAGAGTTGATATCATGTAACTAGAGGAAACAAGTGGACATAATGGGAAAAGTAAACATAAATAGTGTAATGTGTGAATAAATGGAAGCATTAAGGAATGTATGTGATGAATAAGGCTAATATTGACATCTCTCAAATACCGCGGTCTAGCCTATGTGAAATTTTTTGATCATACCCCAATTTTGGTAGGCCCGTTAAGGAACATACTTAAGTGGATAATGCATCAGTATCCCCTTCATAAAATAAATTATTAGAAAGCATAAAAAATAGGGTGCACACATGAACCAATCGAATGTCATCACATGTCATAATAGTGAAACACGAAATGGTCTTTGGGAAAATATATATGAAACACAAAATCAAAAGGAAATGTTGAAAATAAAGTAATGATTGATAAATGAAATATACCTATCTCATACTTGCATGTCAGTGTTTCTTGTCTTGTTTGTGGTAGGTGTGATAACTACTTGTAACCTTTTATAATCAAGACTATAAATAAACACTAGAAGATAATCAACAAAATAAGAACAAAATCACCTAGATAGAAGGGTCATGGGAGGGATGATATTTAACTTTGAAATGATGGAAAATTAAGGATTCCAGTGAAATGGTTATGTAGAGAAGTATGCTATGTCGAAATAAGTGACTCACCTCCATGAATGTGGTGTACTTTACTAAACAATTTTAGGGTTTATAATGTGAAAGATATGAAGGTTTGAAGTTTTGAGAAGATCACGACGAAACCTAGTGATAAAAAATACTATAAATAGTAAAGGGATGAAATCATTTGTCACTTTGATAATTTGATATTAAGAGAATATGATATTTGGGTAATCCAAATTGAGAAATTTTGACAATGATGGAAATATTATAAGGCAATAGATAGGGGGGACAATATGGGGAAAACAGAGGTACAAATCCCATGATAGGTGTTGTTTTTGAATTGGGAATGGGTAGATAGTAGAAAAAGGTAAAAATTCATGTAGAGGAAAATTTGGCTATTGAAATTTCCCCCTAAATATAGTCAAAATGTAGATCGAGTGGAGGTCTAGGTGGGTTTGAGAGCATTATAAATTTTGAGGTAATTAGGTGTGATTTTTGTAATTAATGTAACAGAAATTTGTGGTACCCTAAAATGGATGGGATCAACCATGTTGGGAGAATAACCCATAACAAGGATGATGGCATCTACCTTTTGATGAAATTTTACCCTAGCTAATGACGTAGGGAGGTAGGAGTTTTTTAAGGGTCGATGGCATTTTTCCAGCAGGGCTAATGTAGTACAATTTTTTTGATTTGATGTTATTAGATGCATTTTGATTACTTAGATGATGTATTTTTTTATTGAGATTTGATGGGTATATGTTGTTTGATGTTTTAAAGGTGTTGTGGAGGATCCAATTGTGGAGATCCATAGATTTGGCATTGCTTCCAAAGGTATGTGGGAGAGTTTCCACATAGGGCATTGTATAGTTATAAGGCCTCGAATTTGGAGGTATTATATAGATGATGCAGGTCCCATTGGATGCAAAATTGATTCATTGGGAGTTTAGGACAAATACCTTTAGGTGGATGGTTGATGGAATTTTTTTTGAGGTGGCACTGACATTGTAGGATTTCCATGCTATTTTGGGACTGTTGATTCAAGGATTCTACATGTTTTTTGATTCACCCATGGATATTGGAGAGAAGAGAGCACTCACACGATGGGCCATGAGAAATGATGAATACCATCTTAGATCATTGATGATTAGATTGAGTGTCATATATTCCATATAGATTCTAGATATTTAGAATTCAATTATTGGGATGGTTATGACATGATCCTTATATTACAAGATAGATGGAGCACTACCATTATTTTTTATAGTGGCATGTATGGATGCATTGGAGACGAGGACACCATTTAGTTGGGAAAAAACCACATGGATGCAACTTGTGCTTGATGTGTACATGATTCATGTTAGGAAACAAATGGAAGTAGGGCATATTATACTTCTGTCTATTTGGATATATAGATGAGTGGTTCCCGATGTATAATACTATAGGTACACCTATATAAGTAGCAAGATATTCTATGAGTATTCTATAGTAGGAGAGATTCCTGACAGTGAGGAAAGTGGTAGGATTTTGAAGGCTTCCATAGGTTAGGTAGGATCAGGTAGTGTTAGAGCCCTATAGAGGGATAATAGACTAGTGGCCATACTAGCCAACTATAGTGGTAGCTGAGGGGATATTTGAGATCACAAGACATTATGTTTGGGTAAATAGAGTTTCATTATAGTTTATGCATCTAGTACATGTGATGATACAACCTTTTCCCAAGTATTGAAAGATACATGTTAAGGAGAGGTGAGGGAGAGTTAAAGCCACACCATGTGAGATGCTCCCCATAGCTAGATGGTAGATGATAGTAATAGAGGGGAGAATGAGGTGTAGAGGGACCTTAGATAGTGGAGGTCAAGTACAACCCTAAGAGACATGTTGTTGGAGAGGAGGATGCTAAAGTGAGGCCTTGGGGATGAGACTGTGAGTGGAAACTATGGAGGCCCAAAAGAGCATATTTATTAGAGACAGGGGCCTAGATAGTGACATACATGATGGGTTAGTAGAGGGAAGAGGCTCTGAAGAGGTCACCCCTAATATTGGTACCTTGAGAGAGGTGTTCACAGTTAGTAAGAAAATATTATATGAGATATGAGTAGGTAGTGGTAGTGTTGGGAGGCTGAGAAGACAGAGTTGTCATGGTAGAGTAGCTAGCACAACCAAATAAGATTTTGAGAGTATGTTTGATATGACATTTTTAGATTATTAGGAGATAAATGGATGATGTTTGGTTAGTTTATTTTATAGAGAGGACAACCAATGATTGACATGGGATGATGAAGAATACACTTCATGATATTTTAGATGGTGTCTTTGACCTGATAGATATGATGTTGATGCTAGATCTAGTGACATCAGAGGCCAGAGAGCCATCAAGTATCTACAGGCTAGTAGGAGAGACAACTCATGAGCTATAAATATATAGATACAATCTAGCAGTGGTGAGTGTAGGAGATATGCCATCCCTGGTATATTTCCTTCTGAGGGAGGGGATACTTGAGGGATACTTGTGGTGGGTGTAGGAATTGAGGATATTAGATGCATAGAGGAAGTAAAATTTCCAGGTGGTCAATGTGACTTGTAATGTGGATTTGAAGTTTCATGTGGTTGGAGATGAGGGAGAGGATATGAGGGATCGGTTTAGAGCCACATATTTGACATGATACCTACATGTGAATAGTCAATACCCATCCAATCAAATCATTGTCTAAACCCCATCTGAGGGAGGAGATACTTGGGGGATGGTGGATTATCTGATTTAATAAGATACATGATGATGTATAAAAAAATTATTTTTATGTTGGAGAAATAATTTGTCGATTGTGAAAATTAGTGGACTCTCATCAACAGTGTGTGGGACCGAGTCCCTCTACTTGAATGGGGCATCTCCATTTATCGAAAACAAGGAAATGAAAACAATCTAAACTAATTTTCAGGGTGGCTTGAATACTGATATCACACAGGAATAGTTCCCTAAACCTGTGGAAATTTCTTGTATTTAATACAAGATAAGAAAATTATTTAGTTAGAGAGATAGGAGAGAAAATTGAGAAAGGGATTTCAATAAAAAAATAACATAACATAATTTGTTGTACCAAAACCAGAACATTTTACTTACATTAATTAGAAGAAATCATTTGCAAAGAAAGAGGAAAAATCAACAAGAAACAATTTTTTTTATTGCATCATGTTACACAAATTACAATTCTCTTGGAGTATAAGTTGAGAGGGAGCTAGAACAGTAGCAAATGAGGAATAAAGGAAATGAATATACTTTCTTTTAGAAAGATAATGGGAGCTAACAAAAAAGTATTAACCATTGTCTTGAAATGAGGGTGCCATTCATATTTATAGTCCAAGGACTGAATTTTCATCTCCCCCACTTGACCTTTCACCTTCCTTCATGATTTTTGACTTTTTAGCTTCTGACCTTTGGTGTTCATTTGCCACTGTGACATTTTGAATACCTGACCTTTAGTGTCCCAATTGTCACACGTCAATAAATTTTTCTTGTTCTTGGCCATCAACACATTTTTCTTGTTCCCAGCCATCGACACATTCTTCTTGTTCCCGGTCGTCAACACATTCTTCTCATTCCCGACCATTAACACATTCTTCTTGTTCTTGACCGTCAACAAAAAAGTGCTCCCGATTTTCATCAGAATCTTCTTGTTCCCAACTGACATCAAAACCTTGTTCCCAGACAGTATTACAGCCATTCTGTTATTGTTCGGTAACACTTTTTTCATGTTCCCGGCCGGTAACACATTTGTGTTCCTGAATCAGTAACACTTTGGTATCTCAAGACAAAATGTTAGTTTTTAATATTTGGGGTCAAAAATTAATGAAAGTTTGTCATATAATATATAAAAAATTATGGAAAATGGCTAATCAATTTAATGAAAATATTTAGACATCTTAAAAATGATATATTCATCATTTTTTACCCATATTTTAACTTTTTCACTAAGGTGTGCGCCAATAAACTGAGTGATAGGAAGAGTTTATGATCATCGAAAACTAACATATTATATGGGCTGTGAAGAGCATTGAATATAATTTCATTAGAGATTTTTTATGGGCTCTCAAATCTCCATGAGTCTCCTGAAACCTTTCAGACAAGTTACACCTTATACATGGGCCTTTGTGTCGCACCGTCAGATGATTTTCCACCTATCAAAATTCCCAAAATCTTCCCTTGATGATTCCAAAATGAAGTAGGATATTTTATTTCTCTAATTCCTAGGGTACGAGCTTCTAACTCTTTATAGGGCTCCTGAAATTATTCAAACAAGGTGACTAACATTTTTAGAACATGGATTTCTCAATACCTTGCTCATAAAGACCTTGATTTTGTACAACTTGTTCCTAAACCCATATTTTCTTCCAAAATTTTCCTAAATCTCCTCTAATGATCACATAGCTCTATCATACACTACTTGGAGGCATTATATATTCTTGGTACATCCCAGGAAGCACACTACCGATGCTAGAAGTATGAAAATAAGCCTTTTTAGGTGTCCAAGAGCAACTCCTTCAATGTGAATCATAATAGGCTCATGAATTTCTTTCTATGGAATTACCTGCACATGAAACACACTTCAAAAATCTAGTTAGCACATCTCTCTCAGCCATGATGGGGATTATATAGTTAGAGATTGGTTGGAGGGTAGGTTCACATTTCTCGGTTAAGGGACTTTTGAGTGTGGGCTTGATTGTCATGGCCAAAATTTCAAATTTCTATGCTATTCATTTAGCATGAAAATAGTTGGCTCTAGTTTGGGGACTTATCTCATATTGAACAAATTGAAGATGGGGCAAGTAGAAATCCCAAAATCTTAAGACACTAAGAGGACCATTTCCTTATCTATTGGGCTATAAGATTCATTGCAAAATAAGGATGGATACAAAAAATCTTTCTTTATTGAACACAACACAAGACAAAAACAAACATAGAACAAAAAGGGAAACAAATACACCTATATTCACCTATGGTACATGCGTGGAATGACTCACATTCACTGTTTGTATAATTTCAGTTATTTCCCACTGGGAGGCAATTCCAAGTGAGTGCCATCCAGAGAAGATAGTAGGAAAGTATTTTCTCCACATGTGTCTCCTATCTGAAATGGTCCAAGCCATAATGAATAAAACTTTCTATGGCTTCTTTTTGGTTCTCTCTTTTTATCCCATAGTAGGAATAGGTCACCAATCTAAAAATCTCTTGTCTTTGCCTTCTTATAAAATATTTTCTTTACTTTCAACTGATCTTCCTTTATCCTATCAATGACCAACACCCTATCTTCACATAGTTTCTCCAAGTACAAAATCATTTTATCTGGTGAGTCTTGGAACTCACCATCTTTTACTTCTTTGATCAATTTCAATGTTGGTAACTCTACAGTTATTAGGAATTATACATTTATCCCATATAGGAGTTGAAAGGGAGACATACCATTATCTCTTTTTAGAATAATCCGATCAACCCATAGTGCATCATATAGCTTCTTGTGCCAATTTCTTTGATTTTGACCTACAAGCTTCCTCATAATTGTCACAAGATTCTTATTACTAGATTATGCTTGACCATTCCCCTGAGGATAATAGTTAGATGCATGGGCTAAGGATATTTCATATCCATATAAGAACTCAGTTAATTCTAAAGAAGAGAAATAGGTGGCATTATCAACAACTATCTTCTGTGGAATGCCAAAATAGACAATAATATTTTCTTTGATGAAGTTATATATTGTTTCCGAGTTGGCTTGCTTGATTGGGATGTCCTCGACCCACTTAGTTGTTAGTGTGAGTTATCCTATGTGTCATCCTCTCATGTTGGAGGGTCATCTCACATGGGTTAGGTTTAGGGTTTCATGTGTGTCATGCACTAGGGTTACTCAGCACCCTATATGTACCCCTTTTCTATTTAGTTATGAGCATGCCAAGACACTTCGCTGTCTTTCCTCTATGCAAGCTTTGTTTCTGTTGAGCAAGTTCTTCCATTACTGATCAATTTTTTCCTTGCTATCACTGGAGCTTTCATGATTCTGTTGGAGTGCAACTACTTCATGGTGCCTCGTTTCTGATTCGATTCTCGCAAACTCTTTTCATGGTATCAGAGCTGAGATCGGGTAAACGTGCACTTGATTTGTTTTTTGTTGCTATTACTCTTACTTGGTTTCATTATTTTACTCTGCATGCAAGTCTTTTGATCACTATTTTCTGGAAATTATCTTGCTAATATCTCTAACAAGCTTTCTTGAAAAGTTTTTATGTTTTTTTTCTTGTGCATGTGCAAGTTTTTTCAAAATACCTTGAGAAATCAGGTTTTTAAAATGCTTTTTGTTGTTAGATGTATCAAAATCCAAAATAGAGATTCCTTTCATTTATTAAAATGGAAGTGAATTTTTTTAAAATCTCTGGTTTTTGCAGGATATTTGTCTATGCATGTTGTCTGTGGTTGTAGGATCATTGTGTTCTTCAGTCGTGGTTGCTCATTAACTAATTGTTGTCCCTCTGACCATTTTTGGATGGTTCTCTACATTTTCTCCTTCACTCTGTCCTGCACACTGTTCCAGGCATTTTTCTTGGACTGTTCAGGCATTTTTTGGACTGTTCAGGCATTTTTTTTGCTTCACAGGGGTTTTTTAATCACATCTACCACTTTTTTTTGCTTCACAAGCGTTTTTAATCACCTCTACAACGTTTTGTACTGTTCCTCACATTTTTTGGGTGTGGGCAAGCTAAAACGCAGCTATACAGGCATTTTTTGGACTGATCTAGCATTTTTTACCGTTCCTCATGTGTTTTAGGTGTGGGCAAGCTAAAACGTGGCTGTACAGGTGTTTTTTGGACTGTTCTGGCGTTTTTTACTGTTCCTCACATTTTTTGGGTGTGGGCAAGCTAAAACACGGCTGTACACTCATATGCACGGCCTGTAAACTCAAATTGGTAAGTATTTGGTAAGTTTTCACTTTCTTTCTTTTTAATCTTCCTCAAAACAAAAAAAAAACCTCTGCTTTTATAAAAACGTGCCACTTTTTTTCATGCTGAGTTTTTTTAGTTTTGTTTGGTAAAATAACTCAAACCTTCTTGGTAAGTTTTTAAAAAGTTTCTAATTTATCGTGATTTTAATCAAGTTTCTAAAACCATTTAGAAATTTGTTTTAATTAGAAGTTTCCATAGATATTTAAAAATTTTCATCTAAATATCTTCATTAGATTAGATCTAATTAGATTTAATTAAATTAGATCTAATTTTATTTCATTCACATTATTTAAACAATATATTTCCTTTGGCATTATAATTTGGTCTATTGGCTTTGTGTATTTTTAACCTTCTGTCGAGTGCCGAAGACGAAGGGTGAGGTCTGGGATTGGCAGGTGGATAATACCCCCTCACAATACAAACAAACCCTATCTCAAATTCCATGCCATTTCCAACGAGCATACATATGACACCCTTTGCATGTGTTTAGGGTGATTTTTTAATCCATTTGCAGGCTTATTGGCTTTTTCTCATCAAATTGCGGGAATTGGTTTTTGGTATAACTTTTGACTTGTTGCTTGGTTTTGAGAACTTATTTAGTCAAAGTTGCATTTTTTTTCACACTCTAGATGATGGATCATTAGCTTTGTAAATGCACTAATTTTATAAAGTGCCGCATTCTGGGGGGGTGTCTTTGTATTACTTAAGTCAGCTCAATTTTTTGAGCTTTGTTCTATTCCTTTTTTTCGTGGACTTGTGAGCATGTCCGCCACAGTTTTACGACAAAGGGATTCTTTCATGCAATGTGAGACACTTTTTCTCACCACTAGGGTTGGCTTTTGCCTCCTTTCTATTTTTTGCTTATGCTTGTTTACGGTGTTCCTCTTTTGTTGCACTCCATGAAACATTGTTGTGGTCTCCTCTCTTGCATGTTATTACACTAATTGCAAGATGAGTTACCAAGTGTTTCAAACCACATGCATGGATCCAATTGTAATCAATGCACTAAACTAAAGTGCCAAAAGTAGGGGGGTTGTTATTGTCCTGGGTGGTTGTGTTTATTTTCTGAATTTCTTTCTTTCTGTCTCACTATGGATGCACTTTCAATTCCTTTACTTACGTAATTCAACTTTTTCAAATGGCGATCAAAAATAATAATGAAACTAAGGGGTAAAGGGTTATACCGCATCACCATGGGAATTGAGACTGAACTAGATGATGAACCTGAAAAATCTAAGTGGTTAAACTATAGTGATGAAACTTTAGGTCTTATTTGCATGTCTATTTCTCTTGACTTGCTCTTCCACATTGAGGCATCTGAAACACCTACATCTATGTGGAAAACACTGGATGCGATGTTTGGACAACTAAATGACATGAGATGCATGAGTTAGAAAATGAACTACTAGGGTTAAATCCTAGTGACTTTGAAAACCTATAAGCCTTCTTCTCGAAATTTGTCCACATTAGATTATTGTTAAAATGATGTCAAGTAGAAAAGAAATATTCTCAACTGGTCTTGTTGATTCTCTCTAAACTAGGTCCCGAATATTTTGTCTTCATGTCAACTTTCTATGCTACAAAAGCTGCTTTGGGCGATACTTGGATGATGCCCTCCTTTAACTATTTTTCGTCCCAACTCATTCGAGAACAGGACAAACTCATTCAAATGGGGTCTCTCTAGTCCAAGTCACATGCCCTTGTAGCAAGTATTAGCAAGGGAAAGAAGACTGAAAAGAAGAAATAAACTAAGGATCAACCTAAGAAAGAAACCAAGATCAAACCTAAAAATGACACAAACACTTTGACTTCTGAGCCTAGGGCATAGAAAAGCAAGTATTTGTGTTCCTATTGCAAGAAGACTGGTCACGACGAGCAACAATTTTTTAAGAAACAGATTGATCACTTATCTCATTTACTTGAGAAAAATAAAATAAGTGTTCCTGAATCAATAAAATAAGTGCTTTGAAGGCCGAGTCTTCTACTGCAAAAGGTGTTAGAAATGATAAGAAGAAAGGAAAGGCCCTTGTAGCCAAAGTTGCTCCTTCATCGACATGGATTATAGATTCCGGTGCCTCGCACCACATGGGTTCTTCACATGTTGAGTTTTCCAACATCAAACCTTGTGGAATGTCCCAAATCACGATGGGTAATGACACGACAGTGTCAGTTTCCGGTAGTGGATTGGTAGAGATGGATGGGGGAACATTTAACTAAGTGTTGAGTGTTCCTGATCTCTCTACCAATCTCATATTGGTTTACCAAATTACTCACCTTGGTGAAGGAATGAGAGTGGAATTTGGTCCTAACTCAGTGATTATGCGTTAGCTTAACAATGACACTACAATGGCTGAGGGAAAGGTAGATCACCGTTCACAGTTGTACACCTTCTCCCACTTTACTTCTGATTCTACGCCCACTACCTTTCTCACCCATGAAAATGAGGTTAGTAAGCTATGGCATTGGAATTTTGGACATCTAAATTATTGCTACCTTGAACAATTGAGTCAAAATGAAATGGTCAACAAGTTACCTCGTGTCAAGTTTTCTAAGGGTCTTTGTGAGGGTTGTACCCTTGGAAAGCATCCTAAAAAGAACTTTGACAAAGGAAAATCCTGGAGAGCCACTCGTCCCTTGGATCTTGTTCACAATGATGTTTCTGGTTCATTTTCTTCTCCTTCATTTACTAGAGCTCTTTATGTGCTAACCTTCATTGATGACTATTCACGATATACTTGGGTATATTTTCTTAAGCTTAAGTCTGAAGTCTTTGAACATTTTCAGGACTTTAAGGATCTTGATGAGAAATAGGTGGAATGGTCTATCAAGGTTATTCAAATTGACAATGGAGGTGAATATGTAAACAATAGGTTCATAGATTTCTGTACTTCTGAAGGGATCTCTCTGCAACATACAGTTGCTTATAGCCCTTCGTAGAATGGAGTCGTAGAAAGGAAGAAACATACTCTTAAGGAGATGGCCACTTGTATGATTCACTCGAAGTATCTTTTTTCGTAGTATTGGACCGAAGCAGTGAATTGTGAAAATTACATTCAGAACTATGTTCCACACAAGGCAATAAGAGGGATGACACCCTTTGAAGCTTGGTTTAGATGTAAGCCTGATGTTGAGCACTTTCGAGTCTTCAGATCCAAGGCTATGGCTTGGATTCCTAAGAAGAAATGCAAGGCCTTGGAACCACAATCCAAACCTTGTATCTTTGTAGGGTATCCTGATGGCATGAAGGGATATCGATTGATGAATTCTAATTCTTGTGAGTTATATATTGAGAGAAGTGTTAAGTTCAACGAGTCTTCTTTGAATTCTAATTCTCCACCTATAGAGGTTCTTCAGCTCAGTGATTCAGATTCTGACTCATCAGATGATGATACTATTGAGCGTTCTCCTCTTCTGGATCCTCCTAACCATCAAATCTTTGAGTCTTCTGATTATGACAGTAATGATGGCGAGGAATATGTCCCTTCTCACTCAAGTGAAGAATCTTCTGACTCTGATCCTGATCCTCTTAGTCCCCTTTGGGCCAGGAAAACTTTACAAAGTGCTAGAGATTTAGTTGGAGATACTTTAGATATGAGACGTACTCACTCAGATTTCATTGGACCCCACTCTTTCTTCGCCTCTGCTTCTGATCCACAGTCTTTCCGGGAGGCTTATGGTATTCCTTAGTGGGATTCTGCCATGGATGAGGAGTATTCCTCTCTCATGAAAAATGATACTTGGGATCTCACCACTCTTCTAAAAGGAAGAAAAATTGTTCAGTGTAAGTGGGTGTTCCGAACAAAGTATGGAGTAGATGGAGACGTCGAAAATTTTAAAGCGCAATTAGTAGCTAAGGGTTTCTCCCATATATTTGGGATTGATTATACATAAACCTTTGCTCTGGTTACAAATATGACTTCTATTTGACTGACCTTAGCCATTGCTGTAACAAACAGATGGAAATTCCATCAAATGGATGTTAAGAGTGCCTTCCTTCTTGGTGACCTAGAGGAAGAGATCTATATGGAACAACCTCCAAGTTATGTCCAAGATTCCTCCCTCGTTTGTAAGTTAAAGAAGTCTCTTTATGGCCTTAAACAAGCCCCTCAGGCTTAGTATGCCAAGATGGACTCCTTACTTACATCAGGGTTTACTAGGTGTCACTCTGATCTAAATGTTTATATTCTACGGTAAGATGACTCCATACTCATTATTGTTCTATATGTTGATGACTTGTTGATCACATGCATCTCTTCCTCTATTATTGATTCTATGAAGATCACCTTAGCCAACAAGTTTTCCATGACTGACTTAGGTCTACTTCATTACTTCCTTGGGATCCAGATTTCACAATCTGACTCAGGAATCTTGATTTTGCAACCTATGTATGCTCTTGATTTTCTAGCTCGGTTTTAGATGTCTGATTGTAAGTCTTCTCCTACTCTTTTTTTTTCTGAGGTTAAGTTGGTTTTAGATTGCTCTACTTCCTTGGTTGATGGTACTCTTTACCGACAATTAGTTGGGAGCTTGATCTACTTGACTCACACTCGACCAAATTTATCGTATGTTGTTGGGATTGTGTCCAGATTCATGCAAGAGCCACATGAGCTGCATTAGAAAGTAGCTAAATGGATCCTTTATTATGTTTGTGGCACTTATGCTGATGGCATACACTATCATGGAGGGGTTGATAATGACTTGGTTGGGTTCACAGATTTTGATTGGGCCGGTGACTAAGATCATCAAAAATCTACTTCTGGCTATAGTTTCTCTCTTAGTTCGGGTCCTATTAGTTGGTCTAGCAAGAAGCAGAATGCAATTGCGATATCATCTACAGAGGTAGAATACATAGGAGCAGTTAACACTGCCACAAAAGCTATTTGGCTATAGGGTATTCTGACAGAGTTTGGCATCCACTTTCGGCAGCCTACCATTATCTACTGTGATAACATGAGCACAATCTCTATTTATAGAAATCTAATTCAGCATCAGTGGATGAAGCACATTGAGATCCATATGCACTTCATACGGGAGCTTATTCATGCTGGTATCATCGACATTTAGTACATTCAAACAGCTGATTAGATTGCAGATTTATTCACCAAGCCCTTCACTAAGATGAAGTTTCTTCACTTACGGTCTCTTCTTGGGGTGAGGTCTTCTACAGCTGCCCATATTCTTAGGGCTATGTAGTCCTTCTTTTCTTCTTCTTATTCTAGGAAGATTGTGTTTATATATGGGCACCTTGTCAGGCCTTTAGTTGCCGGGCCCCATTGACACATCTTTCTTAGTTGTTTAGGAGTTTCTTCCTCTTCTGTTTGACTCATCACAGTCACTACCCCAACTTCAATAAAGGGGGGGTGTTAGTGTGAGTTATCCTATGTGTCCTCCTGTCATGTTAGAGGGTCATCTTACATGGGTTAGGTTTAGGGTTTCATGTGTGTCATGCACTAGGGTTACTCGGTACCCTATATGTACCCATTTTCTATTCATTTATGAGCATGCCAAGACACTCCGCTGTCTTTCCTCTATGCAAGCTTTGTTTTTGTTGAGCAAGTTCTTCCATTACTGATCAATTTTTTCCTTGCTATTGCTGGAGCTTTCACGATTCCGTTGGAGTGCAACTACTTCATGGTGCCTCGTTTCCGATTCGATTCTCGCAAACTCTTTTCATTAGTGAAGTAATCTATTGCTGTGAGCATGAAAATATGACCTAAAATAGAAGGAGGATTGAGATAATTGATGAATTCCAGACCCCATTATTTGAAAGGCTCTTCAATCACCACCGGTCTACGTGAAAGTGTAGCGAGTTGTGATCTTCCCACAAACTGTTGGCAAAGATCACATTTAGATACCCATTTATGAGCATCTTGAAAGAGAGTAGGCCAATAGTACCTCCCCCGAAGGATCTTGTGTGTAGTGACCATGGTAGAGAAATGTCTACCACATGCTTGGCCATGATATGCTTTCAGCGGCTTCTCTTGTTGCTCTTTATCAACACACCTTAAGAAACATCCATTAAGGGCTCTCTTATACAATGCATGGTTCCAAATCACATACCTGGCAGCTTTGAGCTTGAGAGTACTTATTTTCTTGTAATCCTTATGCTTCAGACACTCACCATACGTGAGGAAGTAGGAAATATCACAGTACCACTCATTGGTGGTATTTATAAAAATTACTTGGGGAAGGTCCTTACTTACACATCCATAACAATGCCATTATTTATCTTCATAATTTTTTAGGAGAGACTCATCTTTAGCTACTAGCCTACATAACCCATTGCCCCTAAACAAATTAGATGGCCTTATCTCTAGGTCATACTCTTGAATCTTTGACACCCAATTTCCTCTTTTTTCTCCAAGATCTTGTTGAGTCAAGACAAAATTTGTAGATGATACATGAACCATTACAATGGTGTGAGAGTGTAGGATGTAGAATATGAAATTATTGATTTCCTTGACCACTGCATAATTTTGCTTTCCAATGGAAGAGTATTTGAGCTCATGATTCTTCAATGGTCAGCTCATGAAGGTAGTAAGACACTCAAGCCCTTCCTCATTCTTCTGAACTAAAATAGATGAAATAGTGTGCTCAGATGCATAAAAATACAAAATGAAATATTTTTTGGAATCAAGACGTACCATGGTTGTAGCTTTGGCTAGGAACTTTTTAATATCTTCGAATGATTATTTTCCTTCCTTTCTCCACTTGAGATTCTCTTGAGGCTTCGTCATTTTAGTAATATGCTTTGTTAACTCAACAAAATCTAGAACAAAGTGGCGGAGGAAGTTGACTTTACCAAAAAATGAACAAAATCCCTTCTTTCTTGTTGGAAAGGATAGATTTTGGATATCTTTCACCCTTTTTGGATCGATCTTTGTCCCTTATTTGTTCACAATATGTCCCAAGAGATTTCCTTCAGTCACTCCAAAGATTGGATTTTTTGGATTCAATGATATGCCATGTTCTTGACACCTTAACAAAACTTGTTCCAGGTGTATCAAATGTTCTTTTCTCTTCTTAGAGAAGACTGTAAGATCATCTAGATACACAAAAATACATTTGTTCTTCAAATCCTTACAAGACAAGTCCATTTCTCTTTAAAATGTGCCCCCATCATTGATGAAACCAAATGACATCTTGTTGTAGGAAAATATTCCCCACAGAGTTGTAAAAGCAGTCTTATATTGATCTTTTTGAGAAACTTCAATTTGATTATAGCCAGAGAATCCATCTAACATGGAAAGCATTTCTAAACTTGTGACCAATTATAAAATATGATCCATGATTGGAGGTGGATAATTTTGCTTTAGAGAGGCTTGGTTTAGATTCCGAAAGTCCACACAAATCCTTATTTCTCCATTTTTCTTCCAGACAGGGATAATATTTACTACCCACATAGAGTGATGGATTGGAAAAATGATCCTTCCATCTAAAATTTTTAACACTTCCTCTCAAATTGTTCCAACAATCTTTGGATTATATTGTCTTTTATTTTTTCGAAATGGATTTTCTTCAGACTTGAGTGGTATTGTGTGTTGTATCTCTTTCGGTTTGAAATATTTCAGTTCATCGTAAGAGTATACCAATACATCTAAATATTTTTTTAATAATGAAACAAATATTCTATTTTCCTCTAGTGAGAAAAATTTCCCTATATTCAAAAAACCAGGGTTTCTTCTTTATTCCAATGTTTACCTTCTCAAAATTAGGAGAGATCTTGGGAGATTCCTTAGCTTTATCCTTCACATATATATCATACCTATCAAACAATTATTCAAGTGAGACTAGGCCCCTGGGAATTTTATTACCTTTTAACTAAAGCACTCCATCAAAAAAAAACCTCTTCGACTTCCCTTTTGTCTTCTTCTAAAGTTGAATCCTTATGTTAGTTCTTGCTTCCTACGAAAAAGAGCCTATTGAAATTATATCTTTGTTTTAAGAAGGCTAAGATCTGATTGTCATTGTTGAAAACTTTCTAGTGATTTACATTATCAGGCACACTGGTTCTGAAAACCATCTCTATAGAATATTTCTCTTTATCAAAAGATGGGTGTGGTACCATCAAATAACCTGATAAAAAAAGAGAATCCACCTTTTCATTTTGTTTATGGGGAATGGATTGTATGGAGAAAGAATAGAAGGATTCAATGCAATCCCATACTCTATTTTTGTAAATTTTTAGCCTTGAATTCTTCACTTGGTACTAATTCTGAACTTGATTCACAATTACCTCTACATCTCCTAGGTATTTCAATTATTTTATTCCCATGGAATCAGCTACATCCATGTAAGAGAAGGGATTCATATTCTACAGTATTGTTTGTATTTTCAAATTGGAGCTTGAAAGAAAAAGGAAACAACTCACCATATGGAGAAATCAAAACCACACATGCTCTGAAACTTGAACTGCAATGAATTCCATCATACTCCATGATCCATTGTATATCTTTTTATTCTTCTAATATGAGAGGCATATCATCATTCCATCTAGAATTCATGGAGTGATTCCCATGTTTGTTGTCTTGACAAAGAATGTCTGCCATAGGATCCTCCGATTTTTGCACTATATATTTCATTTTTCTCATTGGCAACAACTTTTTCATTTGGCCCTTGATTGGAATAATTGTTGAAGACCAGTCCATCTGAATTTCTCCTCCCAAATCTCTATAGTAGCTTCTTCTCAATAACATCCCGTATGAGGTTGGAATGTCTACTACTAGGATAGTTAAGAGCACTTTTTCCTCAGGGAAATCAGCTAAAGCAACTTGGGCATTCTTTATTCTTCCCACAAATGGGACTTCTTTAGTTTCCAAAGAATAACACTGACCTTTAGCCTGTGTTAAAGTCAAACCAAGGGCATTAGCTACTTTTATTGGCATCACATTTTCAGAAGCACCTGAGTCTATAATACAATTATTCAATTGGTAGACTCCAATTGTTAGGAAATAAGAGATAAAATATGCGGAATAATCCCTCACAAAATCGCAACAATAGAAACTAATATGCAGAAATTATTACAGATCTGAAATAAAATTACAGAATAAAATAACACAACACAAGGAGACAATATTTAACGTGGTTCACCCAATTTGGGCTACGTCCACCAAGAATCACTTGCTCAGATTTTATTACAAGCCACCACTCTCTCAATACAATACCCATATCTATTTGGAGCTATGCTCAACAAACTCTATAGAATTCACAGCCGAATTCAAAACACATATGCAATGTTTACCTCTATCTCTATCATATACATAAAACCATATAAATAGACAATTGCTTAAGCAGTTTTAGAAAACCTTGGGTATCAAAACCATGGGCAAAAACCGTCCCATAAACCTATGGGTAGAAATCCCACCCATATGAGAAAATCATGTTTCTCGATATATCGGGCACGTTTTAAGGCCCAAAAAATTTACCGCCTAAATTTTTTTTTCACATGAAAAATGTGATGTACATGAAAAGTGTACAGTACTCTTAGTGTACAGTCTTCAACACTTTCACACATGAAAACAGGCTCCACAACCTAACAATCTCCCTCTTAGAGACTAGTTTTCCTCTGAGCAAGCTTCTCAACACTTCACTGGTTTCTGTGAAGACCAACCAAAGTTGAACACAGGTTCAGTTTTTCCCTTGTGACCACCTTGGTCATCATGTTTGTAGGATTTTGACTGGTATGAATCTTCTCCAGCTTTAACTTCTCTTCCTCCAAAGCTATCTTGATGAAATGGTACCTTAACTGTATATGCTTTGTCCTAGAGTGGAAAGCAGAGTTCTTAGCTAGGTGTATAGCACTCTGAATATCACTATGCAACTTTCCTTCCTCCTACTTATGCCCCAACTCCTCAAGTAATTACTATAACCAAATCATTTCCTTGCTTGTCTTTGTGGCAGCAACATCCTCAGCCTCCATGGTTGATAAAGCCACCAACTTCTGTAGTCGTGAAATCCAACTTATTGTTTTTCCACCTACAATGTAAAAAAAACCTATTGTGCTCCTCTTGCTGTCTACATCTCCAGCCATATCTGAATCTACATAACCACAAAAAGTGGTGTTTGATCCATTGTAGCACAAAATTGTCCCCATGGTCCCTCTCAAATACCCAAGGATCCACTTTACTGCCTGCCAGTGATCTCTACTTGGATCACTCATAAATCTACTCACCGCTCCCACTGCACGGGCAATATCAGGCCTAGTGCACACCATGGCATACATAAAATTGCCAACCGCTGATGAGTAAGGTACCTTGGACATCTGGTTTCTCTCCTGCTCTGTCTTAGGACACTATTCCTTTGATAATTTGAAATGGCCTGCCAAAGGAGTCCCAACCGGTTTAGCATCTTGCATATTAAACCTCTCCAAGACCTTCTTAATGTACTCTTCCTGAGATAACGTCAACTTCCGTTCCTTCCTATCCCGAGATATCCTCATACCAAGGATTTGTTTGACTGCCCCCAAATCCTTCATAGCAAAGGATTCACTTAGCTGCTTCTTGAGTACTTTTATTTCCTGCATGTTTTTACCTGCAACCAACATGTCATCCACATACAGATAAAGGATAATATAACTACCATCCTAAAATTTCTGTGTACACATGCAATGGTTAGAATGACATCTAATATAACCTTACTCCATCATGAAGCTATCAAATTTCTTATACCATTGACGTGGAGCTTGTTTTAAGCCATACAAGCTCTTCTTCAGTTTGCACACCATCTCCTCTTTACCTTTTACCTCATAGCCCTCTAGCTGCTGCATATATAGTTCCTCCTCCAAATCACCATGGAGAAATATAGTCTGTACATCAAGCTGTTCTAAGTTCAAGTCTTTTGCTGCAACTATTCCTAGAACAGTTCTAATAGAAGTCATTTTTACTACAGGAGAAAAAATCTCATCAAAATATATACCTTTTTTCTGTGCAAACCCCTTGACCACCAATTGGGCCTTATATTTTTGCTTGTCTCCTTCTTCCTCTTTCACTTTGAACACCCACTTGTTCTGTAATGCTCTTTTTCCTTCGGGTAGATTCACCAAATCCCATGTCTGGTTCTCCATGAGAGCCTGATGCTCCTCATCCATGGCTTGCTCCCACTTCTTACTCTGCATCTACTTGCATTGCTTCATCAAAGCTATCTGTCTCTCCACTATCAGTGAGTAATAAATAATAAAGAAAAGGAGAAAAACGTTCAGGTTCTCTTCTTACCCTAGAAGACCTCCTCAATATAGGAGTTTGGGGTTCCTGAACTGATTCATGTGTCACTTTTCCATCTAGAAGATCCTCTACTACTGCATATTCTTTCTTGGATTCTTCCCTGTTTTCTTGTAACTGTTGCTTATACATGAATTTCTCATTAAATACCACATCCCTAGATTGAATGATTTTCTTGTCCTTAATACTCCAACATTTATATCCAAAGTCATCACCACCATAACCAATGAAAGTACATTTTTCTGACTTAGCCTCTAGCTTGGTCCTATCATCCTTGTCTATATGAACAAACACCTCACATCCAAAGACTCTAAGAAATGAATAATCAACTTTCTTACCATACCAAGCCTCCTCAGGTATGCCTCCATCCAAGGCACTTGAGGGTCCTCTGTTTATCAAGTACACAGCTATGCTCACCACTTCTGTCCAAAAAGAAAGAGGTAGTCCTACATGTATCCTCATGCCCCTAGCATGTTCCATTATTCTTCTGTTCATCCTTTCTGACACCGCATTATGTTGTGGAGTTCTTGGAACTATCGTTTTCTTGTGGATTTCATTCTTAGAACAATAATCATCAAATTCATTGCTGCAATACTCCCCTCCATTATCTGACCTGAGACATTTTAGCTTAAGAATTGTTTCATTATCTACTAAGGCTTTCCATTTAACAAAAGTGTCAAATACATCAGATTTGTTTCTAATACAATAAACCCAAACTTTCCTTGCTGCATCATCAATAAAAGTAACATAATTAACTTGAACCCCCAAGAGATGATACCTGAGCTGGCCCCCACCCATCAGAATGCACCAGCTCTAACTTACTCTCTTTCTTTGCAGGTCTAACCTTGAGAAACCTTACTTGCTTTTGTTTCCCATATATGCAGTCCTCATAGAACTCTAAACCTATTTCTGTATATCCACGAAAATCCTTCTTTATGATCTCCATGCCCTTATGGCTCATATGACCAAGCCTATAGTGCCACAATGTTGTATCTACTTTTGAAGCCACAAGATTACAAACATTAGTGCTATAAGTGGTTAAATACAAGGTTCTAACCTTCTTACCTCTTGCCACCCACAAGAGCACCCTTGGTAACCTTGCAAGAGTCAGCTATAAATATTACAGTACAACCATCACTTCCCAACTGCCCTGCCAATATCAAATTTCATCTTAATGTAGGCACATGTCTGACATCCTTCAATAGCCAAGTATTCCCATTCTGCATCTTAACCTGAACAAAACCTTTTCCAACTATGCTGCAAGGCTCATCATCACCAAGAAAAACATGCCCAAAATCTCGTTGAACATAATCAACAAAATAATGCCTATGTGGAGAAGCATGGAGGAAAGAAGCTCCTGAATCTAAAACCCAAGATTAAGTAATATTGTGCAAAGAAAGAATCAAAGCATCTTGACATACATTACCCGTTGCCACATTTGCCTCCTTGTTTTCTTCCTATTGTTTCTTTTTGTCCTGAAGCTCCCAACAGTCCTTCTTTGCATGCCCAGATTAGTATGCTTTTGGATTTTTACCTTGCCCGATCCTTTGATTTTCCACGGTTTCCTCTATTCTTCTGTCTCCCTCTAGTTTCCACTGTCAAAGCATTCCCTGAAGTAGAAGATTCACCAGAGATTTTTCTTCATATTTCCTCACTTAGAATCACCCCTACAACATCCTCAAACTTCAACTTTGAGTTAGCTGGAACTGAGTTGCTTACTGACATTACCAAGCTATTCCAACTCTCAGGTAAAGAGCACAGAACTAATAAATCCCTAACTTCTTCATCAAATTCTATTTTAACTGAAGCTAGCATATTTACAACTGTATTAAAATCATTTAGATGATCTGCTACTGAACCATTCTCAGACATCTTCATATTAAACAACTTTTTCATTAAAAATATCTTATTAGAGGCAGAGGGTTTTTCATACAACTTCCCTAATACATCCATTAGTTCTTTTGTAGTCTTTTCCTTTGAAACATTAAATAATACCGAAGATGCAAGACATAGCCAGATTGTCCCAAGTGCCTTCCTATCTAGCAAATCCCATTCCACATCTGTCATGCTTGAGGGTTTGTTCACCTTCTCAGACAATGGAGTATAAAGATCCTTCTGATAAAGGTAATCTTCCATCTGCATCTTTTAAACACTGAAATTCTACCCGTTGAATTTATCAACCTTAGATCTTCCATCATCTGCCATAGCTCCCACTCAAGCTAAAAACTTTCCCTATGATTCAACACTTCGGAAAACCAAACCAGGCTCTGATACCAATTGTTAGGAAATAAGAGATAAAATATGTGGAATAATCCCTCAAAGAATCACAACAGTAGAAACTAATATGCAAAAATTATTACAGATCTGAAATAAAATTACAAAATAAAATAACACAACAAAAGGAGACAATGTATCCCCAAACCTCGGTGAGGATACATGAAAAGTGTATAGTACTCTTAGTGTACAGTCTTCAACACTTTCACACATGAAAATAAGCTCCACAACCTAACACCAATAAGAAGAGAAATGTATAATGGTTTAACCTTTTCAGTATTGGATGCACTTAGGGCCAACATGTTTTGATATGATGAGGAAAGAGGAGTCGGTAGTAACCCTTTGGAAGAAGGAGCGACAATACTAGGATTCGGGTTACTACCCTTGATAAATCAGATTAATTTATCAAAGTGTTCTGGATGGGTGTGCAAAAATTCAGACTCAGAGATTTGGAGCTTAGAATTTTTGACATGGTCTATGATATCAAAAGAGGATGAAGTAGATGTCTCCGATGTGGTGGAAGTTTTAGAATAAGACACTACTTTAGATGCAGGGGTCACTTTAGCAGGAAAGGTAGACTTGGAAGTTACTACTGGGTTATTAGTCACCTATAAAGTTTTGTTAGATACATTTACTACTTTGGAAGTAGCATTAGAAACCTTAGATGGAGATGTTTTAATAGATGTAGACATAGGAGACTTAGTTGTTTTAGCTATGGTCTTCTTGGCTACCACGAGGTCTAGTTTTTCTTTAGTAGAATCCATAGAATTTGGAAGCACAACTCCTATATTTATTATTTATTGTATGGAGTTACCATGGGACAATCTGCATCTTTCTTCTTCTTAGGGGTAGCATTAGAAGAAATTTGATTTTTTGATTGATAATGAGTGAACACCGCACAAGAGAAACTTGGTGCATCACCTTCTTCACTTTCATCTCTAGATGATTATTTGAAATATCCAATCTCACCATCATCAACTTTAATTTCAATCCCATATTATTCTTCATCATCATCATCTTTTTCAACAATCTCATCTTCATTATCACCCTCTATATTGCATGTTGCATTTACAGGGGGAGATTCTAGAGAAAGTATTTAAGGTGGTGGGATGATCCTTTGTCTATTTGGAAAGTTTTTCTTAGGTGCCTCTCTACTTATAGAAACTTGATCCAATTTCTTCTCGAGAGACAAGACATCATTAGCCTATTTCTGAACTAATGAATCTATGGTACCATCATTTGAGCTTTGGCCTTTCTCCTTACCAGAACCTTTATTTATATTTCTTGACATGATCAAATCATCCTCCACTTCAATTAAAAAATTTTGTGCTTCATCCAAATCCATTGGTTGAGTTTTTCTTAGCATATAACTCACCTCAGGAAGTTGGGCATTTTGGAAATACTTAGCTTATTATGTCTAGTAGGTCAGGCCACTTTAGGAATCTTGTAAATCAACCTATTGAATTTTGCCACAAAATCCTTCATTGGTTCGAAGGGTTCTTTCTTCAGTTAAGACCACTGCATCAATAGTGCATGAGAATCTTCTGGAAGTTTAAATCTCTTTCCAAACTTGGTCTTCATGTGGTTCTAGTTAGTTATGGACATGACAAACACGTGATAGAACCAGTATGTTGTTGTATTTTACAAAGATTCTACAAAAAGGAGGACTGATACATCTTCAAGTCTGAATCCCAACACTCTACAAGCAGTGATGAAGGCCACAATGTGGTCATCTGGATGTTTCTTCCCATCACCATGAAACTTGGTAAAATTCTTTCTCAACCCTCTAGGTAGATCATGCAGAGGAAAAGTGAGAGATAAAGGACCTATATTTTGCCCCCAAAGCAGTGGTGCTTATTGAGCCATTGGTGGTTCTTTCTCTTTAGATTCTTCTTCTTATTCAAATCCTTCAAGAACAAATTCAATTATTTCAAGATATTCTTAAGAAACTTCCTCTTGTGGGGGAATGTAGTCCAAAGGTTTGACCATAGCTCTGTCAACAGAGGACTTAAAAGATAAAGTATGATCAAATTATGGGGAGCATTGTTAACCTATTCTTATTGCAATTTGATTGATAGGAAGTCTGAAATCAGATTACAACTATTCCTAAAAGTTAGGATCAGATACACCACTCACTCTAGAAGATCTTATATACCTTATGTTAGCCAAATTGAATATACAATTCGAACAATATTTCTTCTAGGATCTCCTTTGCCGGTTCTGAACTTGTCTCGCTCTTTCCAAGGCTTCTATATGTTCTTCTTTAGAATCTATAATTCTTGTAGCAATGTGGTAATGGAAGAATCTCAATCTATTGTGCCAAATAGCATCCCTCAAGTCTGATGCAATATATTCTTGGGTATGGAATAGAATCTCATGCTTAAGGATAGGGGGATTACTAGGGATAACCATCAGTGAAAGACATGAGGCTCAATGACTTTTTCAAACTCCATAATTTTGATTTCTGGAATATATATATATATATATATATATATATATATATATATATATTGGATTTTGTGGAATAAAAATTTGGTGCAGATATGCTAAATCTTCCCCACAGTGGGTGCTTAAAACTGTTGGAAAAATAATTTGGCAATTGGGAAAATTAGTGGACTCTCACCAACAGTGTGCAGGACTGAGTCCCTCTGCTTAAATGGGGCATCTCAATTTATTGAAAACAAGGAAATAAAAACAATCTAAACTAATGTTCAGGGTGGCATGAAGACCAAGATTACACAGGAATACTTCCCTAAACCTCTGGCAATTGCTTATATTTAATACAAGAGAAGAAAATTATTTAGTTAGAGAGATAGGAGAGAAAATTGAGAAAGGGATTTCAATCAACAAATAAGATAGCAGGATTTGTTGTACCAAAACCAAAACATTTTACTTGCATCAATTAGAAGAAACCATTTGCAAAGAAAGAGAAACAATCAACAAGAAACAAATTTTTTTATTGCATCATGTTACACAAATTACAATTCTCCTGGAGTATAAGTTGAGAGGGAGCTATAATAGTAGCATATGAGGAACAAAGGAAATGAATACACTTGCTTTTAGAAAGACAATGTGATCTAACAAACAAGTATTAACCATTGTCTCGAAATGAGGGCGCCATTCATATTTATAGTCCAAGGACTGAATTTTCATCTTCCCCACTTGACCTTTCACCTTCCTTCATGATTGTTGACTTTTTAGCTTCTGTCCTTTGGTGTTTATTCGCCACTGTGACATTTTGAATACCTGGACTTTGGTGTCCCATTTTTTGCACATCAATATATTTTTCTTATTCCTGACCGTCAACACATTTTTTTGTTTTTGGTAGGACAAATTTACACACAAAACAATATAATAATACCTCTCACTGCAAATTATTCATATGAAAACATACATATTTATAGGCATCATCTTCTCCTATTTTTTAGGATGCCTATAACAACTACACCAATAAACGAGAGTTGTTGAAACAACTCTCTTGAATATAATAACTAACAAATATCATATTCTCGTGAGTTTGGTAAAACAACCCAACACTCACGTATTAATATCTCACTCAATATAATGTCAATGTGAGCACTAATTAAATAATTCATAACATTCCTCCCTTTAGTGTGAACATGGGGAAAACCTTCCTTTGTACTTGCACCTTCTCATGATCTGGTGATTTTCACATGATGATCACAAACCTCAAGGATGGTTTTGCAAATGGCATGATCCAAAAACCTAGAATGGTGGTTTTGCAATTGGTTTACCACAAACCAAAACGTGATGGTTTTGCGAATGGATTACCAACAACCAAGAATGGTGGTTTTGGTATTGGTTTACCACAAACCAAAAAGGAAGGTTTTCAAGTGGTTTACCTTCAACCACATCATGATGTGCCAAGTACTATTATCATCCCTCATCACATCTCACTGCAGGGAATAACATAGGAAATTTTACTGAAATCTGTTGCTCATACATACATAGAAAAAGATGACATATTGGAAATAAAAAATTGGAATCATGTTCCCCCTCAATGTGAAATTTCCACTTATTGAACATTGCAAACAAGAACACACCACACCACTTGTAATTGGACAGAACTAAAATAAAACTACACACACACATGTCATCAAAGCTGATATGCGGCCCTCGTCGTTGGCGACTGACAAGAGGTCATGCTGAATGACCTCCAACCTCCATTTTCCTCCATCCTCCATTGTCATACTACTACCTCAGCTAGATGTGATCATGAAGCTCAATAACATGCCTTGAACGTCAGATTCCACCAAAAATGTGTTCGTAAGGCAAAAAAATAAAATTATTTTTACAGTTTTGACAATTTTCATAATAATCACCTAAATGACGATAACAAAACAATACTTGACTATTAACAATTTGAATTTTTGAATATTGACTCACATAATATAATGTCACAACAAAGATTCTTTCATGGTGACTAAACTTACACAATGGAATTTTGACGACTAGACAATATTTGACAAGAAATTTCATAAAAAAATTTTGACTTATAAAAGACACTAAGACTACCTATTTAACAAAGGGATATAAAAACTTTATAAACAATGGAGACCTAAGAAATAATGAAATGTTTTTTAAATATGACTTTGACCATATTCAAAACTTGATTTCCATCCTGAAATAAATACTGACACCACATATAATTTACGTGAACAAAACGAGGTCTTTAATGGAATACTAAGAATATTTACTCCCCCAAATTAAATTTTGACTGTAGACTATGGGCACAAATAAAACAAATTGACAGCTATTCGATCCAAAGAAAGTGGATGAAAGGAAATGGACTACAAATAAGAATAAATTATGACAAGTATTGAAACTTTAGACCAAACAAAAATAGTTGGGGACACGTGTATTATAGATCTCAACATTCAAATATTAGATGCCAAAATTTGGCTCACCAAATTCCACGAGAGATTTGCGAGCAGCTCCTCATAAGGTGGGTGTAGATGGATATCAATTCAAACACGCTGAGAAAACACCAAATCTGATACGTGTAGACTTTACAGAAAATGAAAAATTGACACGTTTAATTCACATTGAGGTACTTAGAATGTGTGATTTCTGAGATGAAACGGATCTGCCATGTGCAAAGCTTGCAGGTTGGAGACGGGTACAACTCAGTAGCAAGTTGTTCTTCCTTTCTTTTGCAGAATTTGGGTCACGCAAGGCATACACATGGGCTCTCAAATGGAAGATCAATTTCTCGAATCCAACGTGTTGATAAAAAAAATAGGTGATCCATCTACAAAAGGAAATGAAATTGATGCAAGTAACTCAAAGTTAATGTAGGTCTTGGGTAATCCTTCCCACAAACCAATATTGCACCATTCTCTATTATGGAATAAATCTTCCTCTTCTAGCTTCAGAACAACTGAGCATGAGCTTTGTATTCCAAAAATCACATATTAAAGTGATGGAATCCCATGGGCTAATGGCTGGATCTGCAATTGAAGTCTGCACAAATTTGTAGAGACGCTATGCTTGGGTGATGTTAAAATATGAAGAAAATACTCGTAATGATTTCATGTTATTTTCTAAAATAAGATTTGGGTGTTTCTAAAATTTACACAACAGTAATATAAAGAATTCGTCTGCAAACCCATAAAATTTTGGAAGAACCCAGATCACGAAATCAAAATTAGAGTCTTTTCTTTAGACGGGTTTAGCACAAGAACAATTTGTTTTTTCCAGCTGCGCTCCTCATGCAAAAAACTGTTCAGATCAGAAAATATTTTTCTTATGATTATTCCAACTCTTCATACTTATAATCAGAATTCTTCACATACTCTCATCTAAAACCCCCTTGCTCTATACCAAATGTTTTTGGTAGGCTAGATCTACACACAAAACAATATAATAATACCTCTCACTGTATATTATTCATATGAAAACATACATATTTATAGGCATCGTCTTCTCCTATTTTTTAGGATGCCTATAACAACTACAACAATAAACGAGAGTTGTTGAAACAAATCTCTTAATATAATAACTAAAAAATATCATATTCTCGTGAGTTTGGTAAAACAACCCAACACTCACATATTAATATCTCACATAATATAATATTAATGTGAGCACTAATTAAATAATTCCGAACATTTTCTTGTTCCCGTCCATCAACACATTCTTCTTATTCCTGGCTATCAACACATTTTTCTCATTCCTGGTTGTCAACACATTCTTCTCATTCCCGGTCATCTACAAAAATTTCTCTTGGTCATCATCATAATATTCATGTTCTTGAATAGCATCAAAACCTTGTTTCCGGCTAGTAATACAACCATTCTATTACCGACCATTTGTGTTCTCGGACTGGTAACACTTTGGTATCTCATGACCAATTTTTAGTTTTTCATTTTCATGGTCAAAAATTAATGAAATTTGGTCATATAATATATGAAAATTTATGAAAAAGGGAAAATTAATCTAATGATAATATTTAGAAGTCTCGAAAAATTAGTTATTCATCATTGTTTACCCATATTTTCACTTTTTCCTCAAGGTGCATGCCACTAAACTAAGTGATAGGAAGAGTTTATGATCATTGAAAAACTAAAAAATCATATGGTCTATGAATTTAACTGAATATAATTTCATTTGAGCTTTGGATGGGATCTTTAATCTTCATGAGTCTCTTGAAACCTTTCGGACAAGTTACACCTTATACAAGGGCCTTTTTGTCACACTATTGGATGATTTTCTACCCATCAAAATTCCCAAAATATTTCCTTGATGATTAAATCATGAATTAGAATATTTTATCTCTCCAATGCCTAGGGTATGAGCTTATAAATCTTTACAGGCCTTTTGAAATTCTTCAAGCAAGGTGACTAGAATTTTTAGAACATGGATTTATGAAACCTTGCTTATAAAGACCCTTTTTGTACAACTTGTTCCTAAACCTTGATTTTATTCCAGAATTTTACTAAATTTCCTTTAATGATCACATAGATATGTCATACACTTCTTGGAGGCATTACATATTCTTGGTGCATCCCAGGAGGCGCATTGCAGGTGCTAGAAGTCTGAAAATTTAGGCCTCCATGAGCAACTCCTTCCACGTGAATCATAATAGGCTCATGAATTGCTTTCTACAAAATTACTTACACATGAAACAAACTTTAAAAATCCATTTAGAACATCCCTATCAGCCATGATGGGGATTATATAGTTAGAGATTTTTCGGAGGGTAGGTTCACATTACTCGGTTCAGGGATTTTTGAGTGTGGGCTTGATTGTCATGGCCAAAATTTCAAATTTCTATGCTAGACATTTAGCATGAAAATGGTTTAATATGTGTGTGTGTGTGTGTGTGTGTGTGTGTGTGTGTGATTTTTTTCATACTAAATTTCTAGCATGTAAAATTATTATTTTTCCATCACAACTAAGCCCATAGTTAAAATTTCCTCTCCCGGTCACTATGAAACCTTTGTTTGGCTAGCATGTCCTCAGTTTCACCTTCATCCTGGATCAAAGGCAATTTTTAAGAATATTTTAAAGTGTTTTAAAATGTGTAGGGATCAATTCCCTAGGTGATTGATGAATTCATTGAGATTCTAGGAAGAATAAGTACTCCTAAAGGCCTAGAAAGGGCCATTTTAGGCCATTCTACAGATGGAAAACCTATCCTAGAAGCATATAGGGAAGATTAAAATCATTAAGAAGTGTAATTTTAGAACACTTAATCCCTCCAAGGTATTTTAGAAAAATTTACTAGAAGAAATTTAAGTCAGGATCAACTTGTGCAACATTAGGTAATTTTGGGCATAGGGAACGAAGGTTCCAATCGAGAAGCTAAATTGTTTGAATGATTTTGGGAGTTTTGGAAGGATTTATGAGGAAAAAAATCAATGTAAATATATTGTAATCCTATACATGATGAAAAAATATATTTTGTTCCCAGACATAATAATCTTCTGTGAGAATCCAGGACACCGCAACTGCCCCTTTAAGTCCAGATTGAAATAAGAACTAAAAATGAAATAGAAGAAATAATTGGATCTTTATAATGTGTGGAATGATTAAAAATGTTATTTTGATTCAAAATAATATAATTTTTGACCCTAAAACACTCTCCCATGCTCCTAGGACGGAAAATGCTCTCATGGGGTCCTCAAATGCACTCTGCGGGTGACATCAACACTATAAAACCCGTTTTTCACACTTTTTCACCCTATTTGTCCCCTTTAATTATACCCAAGGTGAAATGGGTACAAGGGGACACAAAATTGTGACCCCATCATTCTTGAGGTTTTGTCACTTGAAAACTCAACCTTGAGTGTTAAAGTGAGAAAACGGGTGTTTTGGGTGGCCTGGCCCATTTTTCATGATCATCAAACATGCACAGGTCACAATTTTTCACTCCTTGTGTACCAATTTAATCCAAGGTGAAAAGGGTATAATTATTACATAAAAGTGTGACCACCCATCATGCTAAGCCTTTGCAATTTACCTTTCATAACTTCTACACCTAGGTTGCACAAATTAACTTCTCACCTTGTCCCCCTTCCATGATGGCCAAACATAGGTCACATGTTTTCACTCCTTACATCCCATTTATCCCAAAGGTGTAAAGGGGACAAGGAATACACAAAATTGTTACCCTATTCCTCCATGTATCTCCTTATCACAAGGAAACACATTTATAGCTCCCGAAAACCAAGTTTTAGCCCCAAATACTCATTCCTAGCTCCCTAGAAGCTGACACTTATAACCATCTGGTGCAAGTAGAACTTTGGTGTCCCCCTTTTCCCCCTTTTTCCATCTTTCATTGGTGACATTGAAGCTCCAACCTCCACTAACTTCGATAAAGCTATCTCACAACAAATAGTAAATTTTAAACATTCAAAATTTTATGGTATTCCCTAAACAAACCTCAATATATTTATAGTTATGTTTCTAGTTTTTTCTATACATCCATGCCCCAAAGCCGAGAAATTCTCATATCTCCAAAACGGTGTACCTAATTTTCATCAAACTCGGACAATGCACTCCTATCAAAAAATAATTCAAAATGAATGTAAGAGAAATCCCATGGATTATACATAAAAGTTTCATAATAAGGTGATATTTTAAGACCTATAGGATGCCTTTTTAGATCCACGGAGCTCTGATGAATGAAAAACCTCAAAAACTAGAGCAGAACACCGTGGAGTAAAATCTAAGATTTTGAGACCAATTTAATTACAACCTGACATCTGGAAGACACATTTATAAAACTAGTTTTTTTTAAGCATTCACATGTCCAAATTTAGTAAATTTCTAAAAAGTGTGAGTTCTCAGCACCCATGCACTCTAAATAAGTAAAAATCATCAAATGGTGTTAATCGAGAAAACTTACTAAAAATGGATATCCTAGACAAGGCCTACAAAAGATATCAAGTCTTGCAATTGAGATCAAATAACATATATCAAATCAAATTCAACCTATATCATTTATTCTTGTGACAATTATAAGGCCATAAAGCTATCTCATGGTTGAAAATGGAGAAAAAACCCTTGCAGGCTCCTAAAACATCAGTCTCAAGGTTAATCTGCATGACACACTTGGATGCAAAAAGATGGATGATTCAAAGCATCCTAATTGTCATAGAAAAATAGTTATCGTGGTTTAATACATTCAAGAAGGAAATGTCTTCATCACTAAGGTGAATTGGGAAGCTCCAAACTAAGTATATAGAAGTTCTAGACCAAATTTATGTAGGATCCAGACCAAATACATGGGAAAATCTGTACCAAAATCTTGATAGAGTATTTCAACCTCTACATTTACATGACTTGATTCTCACAAGTGGATAAAAGTGATGCCCCTTCCAATGTTCCTTAACCCAAAATCATAATTTTTATAGGAGAAGGAATCTATCATAGGTCCACATAGTGTAATGTCTCACAAGATCATTTGTAAACAATCATTTAATACTTTGGAGTGTTCTTACATCTAAAATAAAGAATGATATCAAGGATATTGTAATCACAATGCTTAAATTTAGTAATTTCTTCATCAATATAGGATTCTTCTTCATCAAATTGATCAACCCTCCTTCTCTCTCCTCTTTATTATCCCTTCATATTTTAATTCTTAATTAAGAATGTACTTTTTCACTCCTTTTTCTTATTCACAGAAGTGACTTTCAACTTAAAATTGTAAGAGTACCTCTCCTTTAATAATAAAAAGTATCACTTTTATTCCCTAGGAATATGGAAGGTCACAAGTGATGAGGAAAGGTGAAAAATCATGTGGGGGGAGATGAAAAGACATTTTGTAATGGTTTAAATTGGAATGGATTTTCCATTCCAAAAGAGTTGATAATTGTTGATTGTTTTAAGTTGATGGGATTTATATCACTACTACATCAAGTAATAAAAGCTACATTTCCTCTATCTCCTTTTCTATGTTCATATATCCTCTCTACTCTCCAAATTTGCAAGCACTATGATTTTGTACAACCAAGAAGGAACTTTTTGTCCTTGATTCATGGATATGTAGAACTTTATGTATTTGGTTTATTAATCTTACTGACTACTTATATTTTTGTGTTATTATAATTAAATTTGGACTTACTATGGTTAATGTATGTGAATTTTTAAAGTCTAATTATAACATTATTCCTCTCTCCCTATTTCTCCTACTCCTATTTACCTTCTTGCACAAAAAAATTACTCTCTTGTACACTGTACAAGAAATTTGCCGTAGGTTTAGTGGAGTATTCTTGTGTGATCCACAGCCTAATGACCACCGCACCATTTTATATAGTTCACATTCAATAATGAGATCCTCCCCATACCCAAGAAGAAGGGGATTAACCCTGTGACCGTTGGTGAAAACTAATAATTTGCACTGCGATAAATTATTTCACCAATAGTTTTTGGTGATTCTACTAGGGAATATATGACCTTGTGTACCATATAAATAAATCTAATATATAAAAATATATATTCCAAAAATATGAAAAAACTAAAGGTGACTCCATCAAGGAAAAAATTCATTTCACGTTTGTTTCCCACATCACAATGATGAACTTTTGAGATTGGTGTTTAGCACCAATATGTGATAACAAAGAAGAAGAAGATGATGACCACCAATATATCCAAATTTTTTATTAGCCATCATTCTAAACTATATCTTGCAAAAGTATGGATTCTAGTAAAGCGAAGAGGTCTTTTGCTTCAACCCAAAATTTGCAATTAGAAAAAGGAAAGAAGGTCAGTGACATTCCTGTAAAATTTTTGGAAAGGATATCTAGAATGAGTAAAATTACTGCATCTAAAGATCATACTGTCAAATCCTTATTGCTTCAATTCAAATGAAGTGATGCTAGAGGAAACAAAAATGGAATTGCACTGAATGATGATCATTATTAGAGGTAAAAAAGGGTTGAGGGGACCCTACCCCAAACATCGAACACTCTCCATGAGAGCAGAAAACAACATTACAATAACATCAAAAAACCATAATATAACTGTTCATAGTAATAAGAGCTCTCTGGAGCCCATAAAGTGAAACTAATAACAACAAAAAAACATAGATAAACTAACAACATTGATGAAAGTAACAACCAGTAACAGAGACAGTGAAAAAACAAAACAACCCATCCCAGGTCATTTGTAGGCTTTTTCAAGCCCCTCCAACACCTTAGCCCATTCTTTCACCAAAGCTTCAATATTAACCACCAAGGATCCCAGGTCGAAACCATCTGGGGTAGCCTTTCTCTTCCTTCCCTGACTATCCATGGCACAATAGGTATTGGCAGAGCTACCCCAGAGTCTGAAGGTGTTGCAGGGTTGATTTCACCATCACAATGCTCCATTCCATATAACTATGGAGAATTTCCTTAACCTGATCCATCTCTTTGGTTATGGCACCAAAGTTGGCCTTTAAAACCTCAATCTCTCCACCCTACCCAAAGCTGACCACTACCTCCACCTGCTCTTTCATCTTATGCCAGTCATTGAATAAAAACTGGACCGAGCTCTTAGTGAGCTGCATATCACCCTTGAGTTCCTCTATATCAGCCGTCATCCTTGCCAAGTGGTTTTCCCCTTTGATCAGACCAACGTGACCCATTACCTCAAAGTGTTGTTCCAGTTGAGCGTTAATAGGGGTCGAGACATCCTATTTGTTGGACTCACCCTTGGTGTTCAATGGGGAGCAAGGGGTCTACTTTGATTTCAGGTCCTTAAGATTCTGGGCCACAACCACCTCCACCTCATCCTGGTCATCATCTGAGTCCCCATCCTGGGAGTCAGAATCGTCACTCGATTCCTTCTCCTCCGAGTCCAAAATAGTGCCATCCGCATAAGCTTCCAAAGCCAACTTAAGGGATCCAATTTTATCAATGTCCAGTGCTGCCCTTTTGACCAAGGAAAGGATAAAGCCTTGATGGAGAGGGACAAAAATTATTCTTGTTTTGAACTATAAAATAGAGGCAAACAAGGAATGATAAAGGAAGTAGGGGAAACTAAAATCCTGGGCATGCCTAAAATGATTTAGCATAGGGAGGTGGTAGGCATAAATACACTTGTGATGACCCTCAAGGGTTAAAAATTGAATGAGAGAGAGAGCCACCTCATCATACAGATTAGGTAAAGACAATCTAAGGTAACCAACAAAATGGGAGGTGAGATTCTCATTACCTTTGAGAAAAAGATTCAATTCTTCAGATGCTTCCTTCTTTGGTTTGTAGACCTCCCTCCCCACCACTGGAATGCCCATCACTTTTTCCACCAAATCCATAGTAATCTCCATCCTGATCCCCTTCATTTCCACCACAACTCCTTTTTTGGTCACTTTCCAGGTGCTGGAAAAATCCTTGCTAAGATTTTCATAATGCCCTTCGAATATTTTCAGAAAGGGGGTAAATCCCTTACTATCAAACAGAGCCATAGCTTCAGGTGTGACCCCTTCAAGATTAGCAGGTTCAGTTCTGACAAGATCACCCCCCATTTGGCTGAACAACAAAAACCTCTTCACGAATAGACCTAAAATCCAGAATGCCAAAAGATTACTCACACGCCAAGAAATAAAGTTTCTACAGACACGGGAGAAAATAAGAGCTCTCCAAGAATACGTGTGAATCTCATTCCTGATCTTCTCATTATTGAGAGATAAATGTAAAATCATCATACGGCCAGCGAGCTTGATGAGATTTACACCCCATGAAAGGATCTTATACGTGTGTATTGGTGTCTTTTAATAAGTGTGCCCGCACCTTGGGAGCAAGGATTTCCACCTCCTTCAAAAGTGTCAACTCAAGCCCATTAACACCCATATTAGCAAAGAAGTCTACCACATCATTATCCTCCCTATACACATGCTTGAAAGTGATGAAATTAAAAGATAGATCCATTTTCTTAATACTCTTAATAGAGTTATGGTTGGAGATAGAGATGGAGCCTTTCCCATTTATGTTGTTAATTATGTTCAGGGAGTCCCCTTCCACTTCCAGATTGGAAAAATTGTGTTGCAGAGCTATAGATAGACCCCAGCAGCTTCAGCGACATTATTATTTTGAGTTCCCAAATTGTGATAGAACCCAAGGATAAATCTACCTTCAGAATCCCAAAAACCCCCCCACAGCCTACATGACCAGGGTTTCCCTTGGAAGCCCCATCAAAGTTTAATTTTAAACAGTCCTTGCTAGGTTTCACCCAACCTTTGAGTTGAGGGTTAAGACCAGGGGGCTAATGGTAGTGGGTCCCAGACCCCACTTCAAAGAAAACCTAGATTCATTCTGAAAGGACTTTTTTTGGAAGTTCAGATTAGAGAAGTTAGCCAGGATAAAATTCACACAGCGGGCTCCAATTTTGTTGGGGGGTTCTTTTTTTCCTTTAAATATTCTTCTATTTCTTTCCTTCCATATCTCCCAAGCCAAATGCATAATAGAGAAGGTCCATAAAAATTTAATCCTTGGCTCTTAAAAGGACTTGACCATTGAATCCATAATAGTTTTATGGAATCCAGAAAAACCCAATTAACTTCAAAAAGATTGAGGATGGTTTTCCTGACTAAGACAAGAAAGGGGAAATTGAGGAACAAGTGTGAGGCATCTTCACAATCAGATTCACACAAAACACATCTATTAATCATGTGGAAATTTCTCTTGTTCAGGTTGCCAACCATAAGAATCTTGTCATGGATAACCAGTATTAATCTTGGGTATTAATTCTTTGACCCAAACACTTCCCTAGTTAAAATTATCATCTCCCCCCCCCCCTCCTCTTGAAAAAAAGAGTAGTAGGTGCTTTTGACTGAGAAAAAACCATTATCTTCCTTAGTCCAGAATATACTATCCTCTTCAGGATTCTCTTTGTTAATAATAACTCCTCTTAATCTGTTGTTAATAGAAGAGATCTCAATGCTGTTAGAATGATCCAAAGCTATGGTTTTCCATTGTCCCAAAGGGTCATCCAAATTGAAGAAGTCTCACAGACCTTGGTCCCATATTTGGTCATAGAATCTCTATAGACTGTTGGGTAAATAGTCTTAAGAGGAAGGTCCTCCAGCCATTTTTCCTCCCAAAATTTAATGGTTCACCCATTTCCAACAAGCCATTTGCAGCCCTCAGAGACCACATGTTTAGCCCAGTTTAAAGATTTCCAGAAATAGGAAGAAGCATTAGAGTTCTGGGTGCAGAAGCACCATTCGTTAGCAGACAGATTAGGCCAGTATTTCCTTCTTATAATACTAGTCCAAACACTCTCTTCCTTTAACAGTCTCCAACTCATTTTTTCCAGCATAGCTTTATTCATTTTGGTCCAATCTCTGATACCAAGGCCACCAAGTTTTTTGGGGGTACAGACCTTATCCCAGGTGATTAGAGGAATTTTGTCTTTTGATTTGGTTCCACTCCATAGAAATATTTTTTGTATGCTCTCCAGCTTGCAAGAAACTTTGGAGGGTAATCTGTAGATAGACATCGTATAAACTGGTAAATTCTGAATAGAGCATTTGAGAAGAACAACTTTTCCAGCTTGAGATAGCAATGACCCTTTCCACCCTTCCAGTTTCTTTAGAAATCTATCAATTAGAAAATTCCAATCAGCATTCTTTGGTTTTTCCACCCCAATAAGCATACCAAGATACCGATTTGGGAGAGTTTTAGAAGGACAACCAAGAATACCAGCAATTTTGATGCTTCTTCTTTCAGGGGTATTGATAAAGAAGACATAGAGATTTTCCCATAGTTGATCAATTGATCTGATGCCTCCTCATAATCCTTCATTAACTGTTTGAATTCTCTGGCTTCTGGGATAGATGCCACACCAATCAACATAGTGTCATCAAAAAAATGCTGATGAGAAACCCTCTGACAGTTGACAACTAGAGAAATACCACTAATTCTACCCTCCACAGTAGCCTTATTAAGAGATCTGCTAAGGGTCTCAGCCATAATAATGAAAAGAAAAGGTGAGATAGGATCACCTTGTCTTAAACCACGCGTGCTGTTAAAAAACCCACAAGGGGTCCCATTAACCAGGACCGAGAACTTGGCTATGGAAATACATGAGAGAATCAACTCCTTAAAGTCCTCTCCAAAGCCAAACCTCGAAAGAACCTATAGAAGGAAAGACCAAAAGACTCTTTCATAGGATTTTTCCATATCAAGCTTAATAAACATGGCTTCCTTATTATTCTATTTCACTGAGTGGATGGTCTCTTGGATGGTGAAATGCCATCTTGGATCTATCTTCCCATAACAAAACCTCCCTGCTGATAAGATATAATCATAGGTAACACAAGCTGAATTCTTAGAGCCAGAATTTTTGAGCACATTTTGTAGACACAATTGCAAAGACTTATGGGTCTGAAATTTTTAAACTCCATAGGATCATGATTCTTAGGGACCAAATCCAGAAAGGTGCTATTTAACTATTGAAGCATCCTTTTATTCTTAAAAATTCCTGAATAGAACTGCATATATCATCTCTCACAATCTCCTAGAAATTTTGGAAGAAGAAAGCATGGAAAACATCAGATCCCTAGGCTTTATCAGGGTTTAAGGATTTTATCATGAATTCAATTTCTTCCACATAAGGGATTTTAGTGAGCATGAAGTTGTCTTCTTCATTAATCAGATGGGGAATAACATCTAGAAACTACTCTTCCTTAGTGTTGTTAGAATCTCTAGAGGATGTCAGAAGCCTGCTGAAGAAAGAACATGCCTCTTGTTGAATTTCCTTAGGGTCATTGAGCATAACTCCCTCTTCATTTTTTATGCATATAATTCTATTTGAGATCCTTCTTTTGAGAGTGGAGATATGAAAGAACTTCGTGTTCTTGTCACCATCTTTGAGCCATGAAACTCTAGATTTCTGTTTCCAAAAAATTTCCTCCTTCCGAAGGATGTTATGATACTTAGCAAGTAAATCCTTCTCATTATTTTGGATGAGCATAGTATTTCCCTCCCCAAGTGATTCTAGATCTCCCTAGAGGAGTGAAATATCATTAGCCAGAGACTATTTTTTTTTTAAAATGTTACCAAAACTTCTTTTATTCCATTCTTTCAAAAAAAAATTAACATGAGCAAGATTTTTAACAATTCTGAATAAATTTGTACCTTTGATTTTCACATTCCACCATCCCTTAACTAAATCAGTAATATCCTCATCTTGCAACCACATCTTTTCAAATCTGAAAGGGATTCTCCTCCTCTCCTTAGCCTTGATCTGGAAGAGGATAGGATTGTGATTAGATCCTATGTGAGGAAGGGAAAACAACCTAGCTTATTTGTTCAACCATACCTAAGAGATCAGAGCTCTGTCCAGTTTTACCTGAATCAGTTGGTCACCCTTTCTTCTGTTAGACCAAGTAAATCTACTTCCTCTAAGCTCAACATCCATAAGATTATTGAGGGAAATAAAATCTTGAAGGTCTTCCATGCTTTCAGTGAGATCAATATTTCCCCCCTTCTTTTCTCCAGGACACAAAGGGGTGTTAAAATCCCCCAAAATCACCCATTCCATCCCTTTGATCACGTTCTAAAATTTGGAGAGATTGGCCCTCAGTTTTTTCCTTTCACTTTTACTATTTGGGGCATAAATATTTGATAAGATCCAGAACTCCTTGGATTTCTTATCCTGAAAAAGCAAATCCATATGGTTATTTCTATTAAGAAGCTTCATACCTTTGAGTTTTTCTTCATTCCAAATAACTACCATACCCCCAGTGGTGCCTGTCAAACTAACAACAAAACCCTAAAATTTATTGCAATACCTTCCACAAGTCTCTAAAAAAAGGGCCTCCACCATCTTAGTTTCCTGCAGAGCCAGAATGTCAAAATTGTGAGTCCTCTCCAAATATTTTATCAATCTCCACTTGACACGGGGTTGTTCAACCCCCTAATATTCCAAGATATTATATTCATTTAGTCACTGGGTTCTTTGATCTTTTAAAGCTTCTTAGATCCAGTTTTGATTGGGTTCCATCATCTATTTCCTTTTGACTCTGTTTCTTCCTCGACACCTGTTTGGAAGGTCTTTGAGATCCAACTTTTTTTGGGTTCCCTTTATAATTTTCCCCTTTGTGAGGAGTAGACAAAGAAGTATCAATTACTACTTGGTTAAAGTCCCCCTTCCTAGACTTGATCAACTCATAGGCCTCTACAGTTTGAGTAGAAACCGTTTCCTTAATAATGTCATGGATGTTGTTAAAAACCATCTGATTTTCAGTTCCAAGGGTCACAACATCCTTTTCCTTAACCTGAAGATTTTCAAAGGGATTTGCAATCATTTTAAAAGACTCATTGAAGTTGTTATCACCTAGATCTTTTGACTACAAATTTTCCTTGGCTACTTACTTAAGTAGATTATCCAATTTATTTTTGTGGAAAGAGCCTTTTCAGCTTGAACATGGATCATAGCCTTCTAGAACCATGGTTTCAAATGGGAATTCTGTTGGAATTCTTATGCCTTACTTTTATAAAACCTTCTTCATCCATAAAGACAGACTTCAATACATTTTTCTCTCTAGATTCATTTCCATTATTTTCCATTATTTGGATGCCCTTATTAGTATTTACCTTCTTTGGAGAGACCAAAGGGGCACTTCCTTTTCCTTTTTCCATTTCCTTTGGATGCTTTTCCTGGTAGATCTTAGAGACAGTCAGCTTACATTGATGCTTTGCATGCCCCCATCCCTGAAATTTCTCACATATTAGAGGAAATTTTTCAAAATCTATTTTTTGTTCCCAACTACCCAGTTTTGACCACAAGGAGATGGATTTAGGAAGGGAAGAGCCCATCAGAGAATAGATACAAAATCTTGCACAAACCACTCTAGATTTAGTAAGCATTGCATTAACGACAGAAACAAAATTTCCAAGGGTGTTAACAACTCCTTTTATAATATCCACATCCCATAGTTCTAGTGGTAGACCTGGGAGTCTCACCCAAATAGGGAACTGATTAATATTCTCTCTGTTAGGGTTGAATTTGGGGGTCCATTTCCTTAGGAAGAGGCCAAGTTTCCCTAGGAACCATGGGCCGTCATTGAGGATCCTCTATGGATCTTCAGAGTTGTTAAAACTAAATAAGAAAAATCCATTTGGGAGGGCTGTGACATCCATATGCCCCTTAGGTTTCCATTTTTCAATAGACCAAGACCTAATGGAGTCAATATTTGGTCTACCCCCACCAGTTTTCCTATCAAAGCATTCTCCATTTTACTCAGATTCCATTCTATAATGATATTTGGGATATCTAAGAATTTCCTGAAGCATCTTGTTTAAGCTGAGGAATGATTCCAAGACTTTTCTCTTTCTCCAAGTTCAAAATATTCACATAAGTTTTGGGGGACCCAGTCACCACGTGATTCCCATCCACTGAAATGGTTTCACACATACCTATTTCCCTTGAAGACTCATCCACAACATCTGTAAGATCTCTAGGAGGAATCTGTCTATTGTCAGTCTCACGTCCATCATTGTTCAACCCTTCTTCCTCCTCCTCATCCTGCTCATCCTTTCCACCCACCTAATCACCCTTCCCACCCACCTGAACACCCTTCCCGCCTGAGGAAATCCATATTCTAGAAGTAAATTATGATAATTCTCTAGAATATGAAGTGTTTATTATAGGAATACTCTTTAGTGCTTCTAATGACTATAACATTCTTGATCATTCCAATGAATTTCAACTCAACACTTTGGTAAATGACGAAGAAAACATAAAAGTCGAGACTCCATAAATAGTTTTACTCTGGCCTAAAGCACAATCCCTAGGAGAAGTAATGTGCATAAGAGATGAGAATTATTGTGTCATAATGGATGATCTTATGATTATAGAGAATTACACCAACCATGAATACATTCTAGGGATGAATCCCCTTATCTTCATAAGATCTTCAAGAGAATGATTTTGAGGTAATTATTGATGATTTCCTTTCCAATGTTGGCTCTTCATTTGATGAAAAAATCCTCAATAGTGAAGTAGAGGAAATATAAGAGTTTAATTTCCTTCTTGATACAATTTTTGATGATCCAAGAGCACATGATCTCTCTAATGAGTTGGTTTCCCTATCATCACCAAGAGTGCACAATTGCAAACATGACTATGTAGTCTTCTCTTTTCTCTACGAAGAAGAGGACTCTCTAGGAGATGTTCAAGAAATTATTCTTTCCATGTAACAACTCCAACATTGTTATTTTTTTATCTCTTCATGAGGAGGATACATCATGTGAATCTCAACACATTGAGGATGAGCTAATATGTACATAAATGAATTATTTAGAACAAAATATGAGAATCTATAAGAATCTGGTGAATAGAGGAAGAATTAACTTATTCTAATCGTTCTCAAATTCCCTGCTAATTGTAGAAATGAATCCATGCCAGAACTTTCACCCAAGGATGATGACTACCTTTATGTTGAAATAAAATAGTCCACTTTTGAAAACATGAAATAATGGCTTCTTATTTATGGTCACGAGATATCAGGTAGAGACTACAGAGAGAGGAAATTTCAAATAAATAATGAAGTGGTCATTGGATACAAATGTGTTTTCTATGAAATATCACTATGAGAATGGAAATCTTCCTATCTCCTTCTCATGAAACTATTCAAATCCATCATGAGAGTGTGGTATGACAAACTAGATGTTATTGAACTTCGAAGGTGGTATGAATTCAGTCCACTATTATATGATGATATCTACTTTTCTCAACCTGTTGGTAGGTGTGTTTATATTACTCCCTTGCATCTATAAATTTCCCTCCCATCTATCATAGTTTTCCCTTTTTTAGTGTGTTTCCCTTTCTGTTTCGTGTGTTTTTTCCTTGTTCATGTTGTTTCTTGTGTTAGTTGGTGAAGGAATGACTCTATTTCCCAGTTTTCAAAGCCCTGATTTGCTTACCAAGAGAGTTATGAGGTCCTCCATTTCCCCTTAAATTTCAATTTCCACAAGTTATATTTATTTTTGTTCATGCTAAATGTGTAGCCTATAATTGCTTTTCCATGACAACTAAGCCCACACTTGAAAATTTCCTCTCTTGGTCAATGTGAACCCTTCCTATGGCTAGCCTATCCTTAGTTTCACCTTTATCTTCGATAAAAAAAATGTTTTAACAATATGGTCAATTGTTTTTAAATGTACAATGATGAATTCCTAAGGTGATTGATGAATTCACTGAGATTCAATGAAGAACAACTACTCCCGAAGGCCTAGAAAGGTCCATTTTAGGCCATTATGTAGCTAGAAAATACCTCCCAAAATCATACAAGGAAGAATAAACTTATTAGGGAGTAGTATTAGATAACATTGAATCCATACAAGGTAGTTAGGAAAATTTAGTGAAAGAAATTTAATTCAGGAACAACTTGTGTAACATCAGGTAATTCTGGGCACATGGAACAAAGGATCTAACCAAGAGAAATAACTTTTCTGGATGATTATGGAAGTTTTTAAAGGAGTTGGGGGGGAAAAAATAATCAATGGATATATATTAGAACCCTCTATATGAAATAAATATTAATTTTGTTCCAAGACTCAAGAATATTTTGTGAGAATCCAGGACACCGTAGTTGCCCCTTCAAGTCCAGATTGAAATAGGCCATAAACATGAAATGTAAGGCATAATTGGCTCCTTATAATGGGTGTAATTATCTCAATAGTTTTATTTTAGTCATAATAATATAAGGTTTGACCCCAAAGCACTCTTTCGTGCTCCTGGGGTGAAAAACACACTACTAGGGTCCTCAAATGCACTCGATGGGTGACATTATCACTCCAAAACCCCTTTGTTACATTTTTCACCCTCTCTTTCCCATTGGATTATCCCCAAGGTACAATAGGGATAAGGGGGACACAAAAGTGTAACCCCCATAATTCTTGAGGTTTCGTCACTTAAAAACCCAACCTTTAGTGTTAGAGTGAACAAACAAGTGTTTTGGGTGGCCTGACTCACTTTTCATGACCATAAAGAAAGAATGGGGTCAAAAATTTTGAATCCTTGTGTCCCCATTGTCCCAAAAGGGTAAATTGGAAAAGGTGGACAAAAAAGTGTGACTCCTCCATTATGGCAAGCCTTTGCAACTTACATTTCATCACTTCTGCACCTAGGTTACACAAACTAACTTCTTTCCTTGTCCCCGTTCCATGATGGCTGAACCCAATTCAAAAAAATTCACTCATGCTATCTAAATTTTCCCTAAGGTGAAAATGTGACAAGGGGAAAACAAAGTGGTTACCTCCTTCCTCCATGTAGCTCATGGTCACAAGAAAACACATTTCTAGCTCCTGAAAACTGAATTTTAGCCCACAGTGCTCATTCCCCGCCCTATGGAATCATAAGGTACCAAAATATTCCAATTTTAAAAATATGGTAAAAGTTACACTTTGGTGTCCATGGTGTACCTTTTTTCCCTCTTGTAATGGTACAACTCAAGCTCCAACCTCCACTAACTCCAGTTAAGTTGTCAAGTCAAAGGTGAGTTAAACATTACAAAGAAAATTTGGCTAACTCCTCATCTTATAACACTTATTCATTTTTAAACATTTAAAGTTATATGGTATTCCATCCAAAACTTATATTTGTATATAAGTATGCTTCTAGATTTTTCTATACATACATCCCCCAAAACTGAGAAATGCTCATATCTTGTAAATGGTGCACCTGATTTCTATGAAACTCTGCTAGTGCACTCCTCTTAAAAAAAATTCAAGATGACTGTAAGATAAATTCCATGGATTATTTATACAATTTATAATGGAAAGGTGAAAATTTAAGACCTAAAGGTTACCTTTTTAGGTTAATGGAGATCTGGCGGATGAAAAACTTCAAACACTAGATCAATAGGTCTTAAAGTAAAATCTAAGATTTTGAGACCAATTTCATTATAACCCGACATCTAGAATATACATTTATAAAAACAACAAGTGTGTAAGGATTAAAATTTCAAAATATATTAATATTCTAAAAATGGTGAATTATTAGTGTACATGCATTCTAAACAAGTAAAAACCATCAAATTATGAAAATTGTGAAAACTTACTAAATATGGCTGTCCTAGTTAGGGCCTGCTAAAAATAGTAAGTATTGCGATTGAGATCAAATCACCAATATCAAATCAAATTCCACCTATCTCATTTAATTTTTCCATAATTACAAGGCCAAAAAGTTATCTCATGGTTTAAATTGGAGAGAAAAACCTCGTAGGATAAAAAAACATCAGTATCGAGGTTAATTTTACATGTCACACTTGGATGCAAGAAAATCATCCTAGTTATCAAATAAAGAGATTCACTATGGTTGAATCCATTTAATAAGAACATTTTTTCATCACTAAGGTGAATCGGGAAGCTTCAAACCAAGCATATATAATCTCTAAACAAATTTTATGTAGGATCCATACCAAATACATTGGAAGCTCCAGACCACAATCTTAATGGAGTATTTCAGTCTCTGCAAACATGAATTGATCTTCCTAAGTGAATAAAATTGATTTCCCTACATCATACCTATTGTTACCAATGTTCCTCAACCCAAAACAATCATGTTTACCGGAACAAGAAGCTATCGCTGGTCCATGTAGTGCAATATCTCACAGGAGTGTTTTTAAACACTTATTTAGTACTTTGGAGTGTTTTTACATCCCATAGAAGGATATTGAGGATATTTTAATCATAGTGCTTTAAGTCAGAAATTTATTCATTGGTAGAGGCTTTGTCTTCATCATATTGATCAATCCTCCTCCTCTCTCACATCTTTCTTCTCTCTTCATGATTTAATTCTTCATTAAGAATGCACATTTTCACTATTTTGTCTTATTTAATTAAGTGGCCTTCAACTTAACATTGTAAGATTCATTTTACATTAATAATAACACGAATCACTCTTATTCCATAGGAATATGAAAGTTCATAATTTATGAGGAAATGTGAATAGTCATGTGGGGGGAAATGGGGAGATGAAAAGACATTTTGTAATGCTATAAATTGGAATGACGTATCCATTCCAAAAGGGTTGAAAATTGTTGATTGTTGTAAGTTCATGGGATTTTTATCACTTCTACATTAAGTAATAAAATATGTTTCCTCTATCTACTTATCTATGTTCCTATATCATCTCTACTCTCCAACTTTGAAAGCATTGTAATCTTATACAACCAATAAGGAACTTTATGTCCTTAATTAATGGATCTGTAGAATGTTGTGTCTCTGGTTTATTAGTCTTAATAATTCCTTACATTGTTGTGTTATTCTAATTGAATGCATACCTACTCTAGTTAATGTATGTGAATTATGTAAGTCTACTCACAACATTAACCCTCTCTCGCTATTTCTCCTACTCCTCTTTACCTCCCTTCATATAAAATTCATCCCTTGTACATTGTACAAGCATTTTTCCACATGTTTATTAGAGTATCCCTATGTGATCCCTAGCCTAACGTCCACCCCACAATTTTATCTAGTTTACATTCAATAGTGGGAGCCTCCCCATACCCAATAAGGAGGGGATTAGCCCTATGACCATTGATGAAAACCAATAATCTACACTGTGAAAAATTATTTCACCAATATTGAGATACCATTGTTTTATGGAGATTATGTGTTAATGTCAATGTATGCTTACTTTTATGATTTCATTTTCTTATGGATTCATAAATGTATGCCCATTTATGATTAAGAAAAATGAAATGTTAATTTTTTTATGATTGAGTAGGGATTGTGGATGAAATATAATGGGATGAAGACCAATGATAAGGTTATCCTAAATGATAGGATGTAAACCCAAGTGGGAGAGATAAACCCAAGTGGGAAGTATGAACCCAAGTGGGAGATAAATAAGAGTAAAAAAGTATCCAAGATAGGAATAAATGGCCATATAAACCCAAGAAAGAAGGATGAACCCAAGTTTGAGATAAATAAGAGTAAAAAAGTATCCACTATAGGAAGAAATGGCCATATAAACCCAAGAAATAAGGATGAACCCAAGTGGGAGATAACTAAAATAAAAAAAGTAAGAAAAAATGTCTCAATGATGATGTGTGAATGGGTGGAATCTATCATTGATGATGTTAGAAATATCATGTAATATTCACTAGCAAGTATGGATCATGAATTCCTTGAGGTTATCTTGGATTATATGGATACCTTCAACTTTTGATTGTGTGGAAAAGTGAAAATATTCAATCCTATTAGAGATCACTATGAGCATATTCCAAGAGATTTCATTGAGGTAGGGATGAGGGTAATGATGATAATGATATGTTGACATAAAATGGTGTAATGTGGGTGATCAGTATTAATACTTATGCACGTAAGGAGAAGGATATCAGGCTCGACACTTAAGAGAGATGACCTGAAAAGTAACTTCAATATTCTAGAAAACACTGTGATGAGAAAAAAAAGAGTGGTACTGCAGAAAATGGTTGTGATGTGTTTTTTTGTTGGTCTCATCTAACTTCCACCTCAAACTTATTCATATTTCATCTATAACCTCCACATTCTAAAACATCATGTCCAGGGGCTTCATGCCATTTACAGTGTAGCTTAGTTATGGGTGGATTAGGATCCATAATGGTAAAAAGTGTTGGTGGTTATGTCGCCAAAGGTAGAGTTATATAAGAATGTGAAGGAGTGAGAGAGGAAGATGACATGATAAGTTGTGTGGAAAGGTGAAATGATGGAGTAGATTGTGGCTCATGTTTTAGATCACCAAAGAGAGGAGTGTAGGTCATAATTTTATCTTTAGAGTCAAAGTAAGAATAAAGATTGAAATCATCCATAATATTATTTTCCTCTAGATCAAAGGGATAATCTTATGGGGAGACGATGATGGTATTCATAATATGACTAAAGAGAGAAGGTAGAGTATCATGGCAGATTTTTTTTTTCACAATCTTATCATTGACATAGTTTTCTAATAAGGAATCATCAAGGGAATAACCATCATTATAGTCATGGGTAGTGATGTAAATGGAACATGAGTCAATGATAGTCTCCCGTTGGACAAGATGATTGATCAAAGGTTGTTGATTATGATTAATGGTGATAGGGATATGGTTAGCATCCTTCTTGCATGATCTTGGTCATAATGTAGGAGGTAATTATGCAATGATGGTCTTAGGAAGATCAAATATATGAAAGTAAAGGTTGATTTCATTAGAATTATTATCATCAAAATTTAGAAGGTTGGGTAGGGTATGATAAAAAACCTCAGGATGACCACTATAATCGTGAAGAGATTCTACAAAATAGTTAAAGTAATGATATTCCTAAAATGGGATGGTGGGAAGTTCTTCTAACATAGGAATTGTAAATCTCCTATGCTATTGAAATGGGTCAAAGTTCTAAGGATTGGTATTTCTTTGTACTTTATAAATATCTCCTATGTATAAGAACTTAACACATTGGTAGGAAGATGACATGATTGCGCATATGTGATGAGTCCACAATTGTCTGAGGAAGATGTTATAAGACAAAGGGAAGTTTAAGACTGTGATTTTGAAACAAAAAATGTGAGGAGCCATAATGATAGGAAAAAAATTCATCCCATGGGGGGTATTCATATGATTACATCCTTGATATATGATCTAAGTGGATTTCAAATTATCTATAGAGTAGCCTAGTGTTTTTATGAAATCAAGAGAAGTAACATAAGTAGTAGAACATTCATCTATGAGGGATTTTTAAAACTATAGTATTTCCAATATGAAATAATATAAAGAGGGGAGAATCGTTAACATGAAATAAGAGTTCATCGAGGATCATGAAATCAATAATGAAGTGAATACATGAAGAATGATTGGTGGAAAGGTTGGTAGAAATGGATAAATCTTCACAATATCACATAATGCTCTCTTCCAAACTAGGTAAGAAATTTTTTTCCCCAAAGTGGGTGGAAAATGAATATTTATAGAAAAGAGTGCTGGTATAAGACACTTATGATGAGGGGGTGAGTTAAGTAGGAGTTATAAGAATATGATTTGGCTATGAAGGTGAGAAATCTATGTGAGATGGTATGATTCTTAAAGTCTGGGTTGTGCAGGGGGCAGAACTCGGGAAGGATCAATCTAAACAAGATTTGAAGGAGGGGATTTAGCAGAAATTTTTGGCATGAATATGTGATTTTTAATTTCTACAAGATTTCCCATGGTATAAGTGCTACCATAGGGCCAATGTCACAGGGATGCTCAAAAATAGATATGGATGAGATAAACCATGTAGGCTTATCTACACAAGACCTGATGGTGTTTAGCTTGGTTGGATAATTAGGTACAATGGCTAGATGATGCGATGTATTTTTGTGAGGTATAAGGGTAGATAAACTTGTAAGGGATAGTTTGAGTTGAAGGAGGGAATGAAGGCTCAATATATGCGATGATTTGTTTATAAGCATCCATTTAACCACATTTTTATTTAAGGCACTAACATAAGGATATAAGCTGTCTACAACATTGGTGGATACCTTGCCAACTTGGTATGTATTTTGTTTCTTAGGTTTGGAGTTCTCAAGTAGAGGGTTACAATATATTTTGATGTGGTCATTAGCTTGATAAAATACTTCATGTTAGTCACATTGTTAGGATTTATCACATGCTTTGATGGATTCATATAACCTTTTTTAGGTGATGGATTCATTGTCAAAGTTGTCACCAAGGAGAATGGTGTAGGAAAAGGAATGAAGATAAAAAAAATTAAATATGAATGAACCCAATTATGATGCCACCAACAAAACTTAATTTTATCATGACACTAAGGGAGAGGGTGAGAAATATTCACCACCATAGGAAATGGGTGAGGTAGGCATCGTTAAAACTCTTCCTTAGGTAGAGGTTGGTGAAAATTAGTATGGGAAGATGTGGAATGGACACCAACTTGGTCAATGTCATCGATAATGTCCTATTAGAATAAGTTTCCTAAAGAATAGCATTTGAGACTACATCATCAATATCATTCTTGTGCATGAGGAAGAGTATCTGAGACTCTCTTATCAATAACATTATTGTTCCTAGGACATATGAGGACATGAATTTTTTTAAGGATTTAATATTTTGGAGAATATTTTTCAATCTCTCTCATGAGGTAATATTGGCACTTTTCTTATTCAAATTCATCCTCTAAAAATTTATGGGAGAATTCTCTAACCTTGTATTGAAGACAAGGTTCAAGTGCTCTAAGGAATAATTAGAAGAGGCTCCTGTCAGGCATGCTATGTTTAGTCTTAGTGGATATAGTATTCCAACATTTTATGAAGGGTTGGGAAGATTCATTGTCTATTTAATTACATCTGATCGAGGAATTGATATTATTTTAAGGAAGATCATGATATTGAAATTTATTGACTAGAGAGGCTACCAAGATTTCTAGTTTGATAATGGATTTAGATGGAAGGGTGTGGTACCATTCTAAGGAATATCCTATGATATTCCTTGATAGGAGCTTATTAGAAACATAAGAGCTTTTCTTGAGCTAGTCCTTGACAAGTTTGAGTATGCTCAAGGAATTTTTTATGATCATGAGTTCATCAAAGTCCATCATATCTTATGAAGAAGAAAAGGATGGAGTTAAAGCTATGTGAAGGATGAAGAGAAGCTTAATAAAAAATTGATTAGTTTTTAAGACTTTTGGTGTAATAACAAAGGATAATGAGGTCATGAATTCACTCAAGGTATCCTTGGATCATTGAAATTTTTACATGAGATTTCAAGAAGTCATGAAGTATAGTTCTTTCACTCATTGTCTCATTTAAATTTATGTAGAAGTTAGAGGTGTTCCCTGTATGAATATGAAGAAAATATTGTAATAATTTTTAGTCATGTTGATTTAAGGCAGTAAGATGGTAAAAAGAAATTAGCTCTGTAAGTCTTAGGAGTTCATGATTAGGTCTTGAGGTTATCATATTAAGTCTACTTCGATTATAAAATCCATAAGCTTGTATCAGTAATATTATGTGTTGATTCACTTCTAACAGTCCAAATGATATTTTCAAATGTGATAATAGGCTTGTGAAAGGTGAAGGTTATGATGCTACTTTGGTTAATCATTCATCATATATGTGGTTTTCAAAATATGTTGCAAATGTGGTCATATGTGTAGGTGTTCATCTTCAACTTGAGAAGCTTGAAGAAGTTATGTTCTCTATTAATTAATCATATTCTATTAAGAGTGTCACAAATATCTAAGAAATATTACAAAAAAGGTATAAAAGGATTATTTTTCATGAACTAAAAATGGTCTCAAATTGCTAATAAGTATTATTCATTATAATGGAAGTTTAAGTAAAATTGAATAGATGACATTGTCATGGAGAAAAGGTGTTGGATACTTATATCTATAACTTGATGATTTCCATGTATGCTTCTAATTTTCATAATGCTTGATGTAATTTCAGGATTCATGTCTCATGTATAAGGTGTATCAAGCTTGATTGTGCCTCATAAAAGTTACAAGAAGACATGTAAGGCTCTATCATGACTGAGAATGAGATGGTTATGCTTCAGTGGTATACAATGTGTCAAAATTTGTATAGGGTTTCTTGGATATGTGTGTAATTATCTCAAACAAGAGTTTAGAGTGTTCAAGAGGGTGTGCAGGACTATACAAGCATTTAATGAAGTGATAGGAATTTAAAGGGGAATTAAAGTTGGATAAAAGAGATGGCACTATCATAAATCAAATATTCTTACATTTGTGACTTATTATGATCACTAGAAGTACGATAATGATGCATTTCAGGTCTATGAAGACAAGAGGTGAAGTATCTCAGTGGTATCCCAATGCATGAAGAGGTAAGGCTTAGTGGAGGACTACAAGATTGTGCAAAAATACCAGTTTCTTAGGTATGCTTTCTAAGTTATTTATCTTAAAGAGATAGTAGTATTGCATGTACAATAATATATGGTTACAACTTATGTATGGAAGGTTCATGATTTTTGGTGTTGATAAATGAGCTTAAATAGAAGATGAAGTGATCATAATCCCTAGCGAGTGATGTTGGCAAGGGTGCAAGACTAGTATGAGTAGATATTTCTCTATCTCGGGGTGTTGTAGGCTATTAGGGATCTGGAATAGTGACCTATAGGTCCGAGAAGACTAATTAAGGTAGGGGTTTGTTTATAACCTTTAATTTAGTGTTTTAGGTGTTAAAGAGACTAGAAGGACAAAATTGTTGATGATTATATATTCCCTCCAACAGTAAGTTAGTCTCTATCTAAATCAGTTAAATTGACATGAAATGAACCATAAGATAATTGAAAAGGTTCTTCAGGATAAATGCACTATTGTTGATCCTTCTCTATGGAAAACATGTCATGTATGAAGGTTTATTTGGATTAGGTAGGTAGAGGAGGAAAATATGTTCCCAAGGGGAGTCATAAGGTAGAGCTTCAGGTGATGAGTGATCTTCTATAACATGAAAAAGTTTTACAAAAATAGTCTAAAAAGATGCTTAAGGGATTTAGGTGTGAAAGTATTAAACAACCCACATATCGAAAAAATCAGATCTATGAAAAAGTCTTCATGTCGAGATAGATAAAGGAGTTAGGCATGGTGTTTTGTGGTGATTTATTCTTAGAAAAATTGTTAGTGTGTGAATTTTCATTTGTCTAATGGGATTCATAGTACTAAAATGCTACCATGAGGCCAAAAACATAGTCAAGGAAGGAAAGACAAGTTTTTGAGCTTGAATGATGAGTTTGGTTGATGTTTCCAACCAAGATGGGGTAAAAATAAGTTGATAAAGATGAATTCCATGAGCTACAGGTATATACTTTATCATTAATGTAAAAGGGGGGATAAGAACTAGGAGGTTTTCCATCAATGAAAAAGGGGGGAGATTGTTGGCATGTGATTATTTGGTTGTCATTGATGTATTTATCTAATTTTTCATTCCTAATCAAATTAAATGATTTATTACTAGAGAAACTAGTAAACTCATATTATGGAGGGTTTAAGGTACCTCAAAATGCAATGTCATGGATACAGTCAAAAAATCAATGATGGATCTTGCTACTGCAGCAAGATGATGACCTGAAAATAAGATAAACTTAAACGAGATTGATTAGATGGATTTATGCAGGGGCTACCTGAACAATGTTGGCTCCAAGAAATGGTTAGCTACCTTTCATGAATTCTAACCCCCATTTATTTAGAAATATTTAAATAAAGAAATAATAGTAGATGGCATACAAAAAAAAAAGTATACTGAATCTGAGAAACTAATTGAAATTGATCTAGAAGCTGATATGACTAAAATAAATACAAATTAAAGATTACCTGATCTGATTCAATGGTGACCCAAATTGTGCATAGGTAGGTCAAAAATGACTGTAGAAGATTGGATAAGAAAATATAGAAAATAGGTCTATAATGGGATCTGGAATGCTGATAAGGTCGGGTCGATGCTGATTGGGAATGGGTCGATGGTGATCGGATTGGGTCGACGATGACTGGAATGGGTCTATGCCAACTGTATCTAGTCTATGCTAATTGGATTTGGGTTGGTTTCAACTGTAGCATATTGTGATAAGGCCAAGGATAAATGGATGGAGAAGGAAAACTAAAAACAAATAAGCTGGAAAATAAGGTTGCTTATGAAGCTATGAGTGTTGCTGAGGCTGATATGAACATACAAAATGTTAGACGCAAGAAATATACAATAATATGATAAATATGAAGCAAAGAAACACATATAAAATGATAAATCTCACGAAGGATGATCATGGGTGATGTAAGCATGCTAAAACAAGGTCCAAAAGGGCTGTAAAATGGTGCAGGAATGCTCAGACACGAGAATAGGTTCTGCAGATTACAAGAAAGTACATGAATGTGCATGCATTTGATTGAAGAATGTAAAGAAAGGATCTTTAGTTTTATATGGTTGACTATGACCATGGGATGGGTCACCGCTGCCGTTGCGGGGAAAGTTTCCCTCAAATTGGGATCTGACTGTTTGTGATTTAATCAGGATTTTGATGTATTTAAAGAATTGGAAGAAGCTTTAAAGTGTAGGCGGGATTAGATGACTTGTGGATGAATCCAGGGCTAGTGTAGGGCATAAAAATAGATGGGATCAAATCTAGAAAAGAAAGGGTGATTTGTAAATTAGGATAAAATCAAAGTCCTAATTAGAAATTTGGTTAGGGCATGATGGATGTTAAATGATTAATTAATTAAAATTAATGAATTAATGTTAATTAATAAGGATTACATGTGGATGGGATAAGTGATGGTTTGTATGGATATTTAAATGATTAATTAATTAATGTTTGCTTAATAAGGTAATGAGATAGTATGGGCATTTGATTAGATGAAGAGGATAATAAATTAAATTAAAATTAAAATGTGCACGCAAGTGAATAGAGAGGTAGATACTAAAATTAGGTTTCTACATTTTCCCCCTTTTTGTTGAGTGGTTTGAGCTAGTAAACCATGAGACAAAAGCGATGAAAGTTAAATGACGATTGATAAAAGGATTGATGATAAGCTCCCCCTCAAATGAGGGATCGATGAAGTCAAGGGAAATTGATGACGCATTTGAAAAAGGTAGATGACAAAGGGTGGGTGGGTAAAGAAACGATGGGTAAAATGTATTAGCCAAGGAAAGATGCCCCAGGAAAAAAGGATCACAATGTGAATAAAAAATAATGGTGGTGACTCCAATATCACATCAGTAAAGGAAAATTACGGTCTCAACAGAGATGGGATACAACATTCTATGGACTAGTGAGTGGGTGAACATCAATGTAGTATGGATGCAAGTTCGGGATGACCTATGGGTCATAGGCAAAGTCATTAAAGTATGTGCAACTGAATCTGAAAGGTATGTGAAATCCTTTATACATGAGGAATTGAATGAATATGCATGCATTTGTAAGGGAAGATGATGAAAAGCTATGATGCCCCAACACAGGATGTGAAAAATGGCCGAGAAGGAAAAGTGAACAAGTGGGTGATGAAATAATATGCCCCAAGGGGGAGAGAAGTATGGCCACGAGGTGGACTTTGTGTGTAAATTAGATAGGATTGTAACATAAAATGCCTAAAGAGGGAATAAGTATGGCTTGGTGGGATTTTGAATGTATAAACTAATGATTTGGATGTATAATTAAAATGCCTAGAGGTAAAATGAATATGGCCACAAATGTGTACTTTGAGATGATAAGTGTGATTAGAATATGGAAAAAAAGGTGAACTTTGAGACAATATGAGATGAGGAAATGGTGCCCCAAAAGAGCACAAAAATGGCCAAAAGGAAAGATAGAAAAATGTGAGATATGGTGCCCTGAGAGGGAATGCAAAGATCACCACAAAAGTGGACATAAGATGAGATATATTGGATAAGATTGGATGAGATTGAATAAAGCTCTATGACATAGCTAGGGTGTAATACATAAGATAATAGATATAAATAAAGAAAGATGCAACCAAAAGGGTATGAATGATGATACATCATTGAGGAATGCATGAGGAAAGGGTGCCTCCAACTACATTAGAGGTAAACAAGAGGGGGATCTAGGTAACGGAAGGCGCATGCGACCAAAACAGATGTTAGCACGTAACCAACAATAGTTATTTATACCTAAGATCATAAGGAAATATAGACGAAATGGTCTCATAAACCTAATGTCGACACAAAAAAGGGGTTTGAGATATAAATTTTTACATAGGAAGAGGGTTCTCCATAAATGGTGTTCCCTAAATCTATGCCCCAACTCTGGCAACGGGAAAAATAAAATTGATAAATGTGGGAAGTTTGCTAGAAGAAAGTTGATCAATGCGGGAAGCTCTCTTAGGATGCTAAAATGGAAGGTTGATCAATGCGGGAAGCCTTTAATGCCATAAAAGAGTAGCCATCCTTCAAGGGTATGGTCTAATTTAAACATCATATAGATGGAAAGAATATTTTTATTGATAGTCCGTTCTTCGAGGGATCGGTATATTTACTTTTTATTTTATTTTAACTTTGATTTTGATTTGCAGGTTTTTTTTTCTTTTTGCATGAACATAGTTGTCCTTCGAGGGATCAATCGTATTTTTTTAATAACTTTGAATTTGATTTGAGCATCCTTTGATTTTGATTTTGACATGAGGAAGAGCTAGGAATAGCTAAGTAGACCACTTAGGAGGGGATAATGGATGTACAAGAGAGCACCCCTGGACCCTTTGCATGGTTTTAATAGGTGAATGAGAGGGTGATGGGTGTAATGATTCATGAAGTTTCTCACCAAAGAAGGGAGAACCAATGCGTAAGGAAAATGCTATGGGAAAAGCCATGGTGCCCATATTTAAGGTAATATCTATGAAAGTGACAGAAGACCACATAATTCCAAATCATCACAATGAAAAATGGAAGAGGCTAATGATGAAGAGATGATCTAAAGATCCAACTAAGAGCTCACTGGTAGTGTGCTAATAGTAGAATGGTAGCAGATGTGAAACGTTAAGAGGTTCCACTTCCAGTTTACCATCAAGGGAGGGAGACATTAAATGTCTTGATAGGATAAGATGATGAGAGCTTGAAAAGGACAATAGATGTGACTAGACGACCCTTAAGGAGAAAATAAAAACCTATGAGCATTTAAGTGGGAAGCTATGAAAAATGTGTCCCTACAAAAGAGGGAAAAGATGGCCCCCAATGAGAGAGAAACTATGATCACAATGGTATGATTTTGGTCCAAGAGAAGACAAATATGACCACAATGGTGGATTTTAAATGAAAATAAATTGTCCCTCAATGGAAGGAGAATATACGGCCACAAAGGGTGGACTTTGATGAAAAAAGATGGTTCCAAAAAAAGAGGCACAAATATGGCCACAACGATGGACTTTGATGATAAATTTGATGGGTTGGGTAAGACCAGATGAGATTAAAACAATGTCAAAAGTGAATTCCCTCGAACATCAAGGGAGTTATATGGATGGATAAGAGATGAATTGATGTGAAAGAGATGCTCAAGGATGAGGGGAAGATGTCCCCCTAGCAAGGAAGCTTATATCACTGTGGAAAAATTAGATAAGGATGTCAAAGGAGTTTAGATAATATCATTTTGGATTTGGAATGGATAAATGGTTAGAGACCACAAGGGTGATTGACAATAGAAATAGTATTAATGAATAACGGAGGACCTTCCTTAAGAGGAATGTCTTGTGTAGAAGAGATGCTAAGGGATGATGTGGATGCAGGAATCTTGGGAAACTCTATGGATGGGATATGAATAGGATTGGTTGTATATGGAGAAAGATGCTTCCCTTGATCGAGGAAATCACCTTTCTCAATAAGGTCGTAGATGATGGTCTGAAAGGCCTTAACAATGCTCAATATCATGGCCAAGGGTATGGTGATAGGTGAAAATGCAATTGGTATTGAATTATGATGGAATTATTACTTTGAGGATTGAAATGTCTTATGGGATGAAGCATGATGATATATATTTAAACTAAATGTTGAAGGGTATCTCCGTAGGACCTAATCAAAGTATTGGAAGGAAGATAGCTCTTGTGGGTTTTAATAGAATAGATTGACTTAGATTTAGGGGAAGAGGTGGATGTATATTGGATGGGAGAATTAGGCAGCTTGAAATATGAATCAACTTTAAGAGGGGGATAAGATTGTTTGGATTTGGATTAAACATGGGAAGGTGTCTTAGATGAAGGGGATGGCCTTGAAATGGATGAGTGCATGTCTGGGATGGGTTTTGTAATGTTTTATTGATGATAAGAATTAATTTATAATTTCTTATGAGGGTGCATGGGAGAATTTTGGGGATGCTTACCAAGAGTATTAGATTTTGATAAAGAATACTTACGCTTGGCTGGGATGACTATGATCTCAACTGGCGGACCTGAAGATTATGGTGTAAGTTTTGGACTGATTAATGTAGAAACAGTTGATTTTGTAAAATAATAATGAATCCCCTTCATGTTCATTTCTGATGGAGGTACTTGTTTTGTAAATGTTACAAGGGGTATCATTGATGTATTCACAAATCGAGAGGATTTGAATGATGCGAGAATGGATGTGGGAGAAGGAGTGGGTGTAAAATATTGGGATGAGATGGATGATATAACCATATGTAAAGGTGTAGTTACATGTGTTGAGATTGGTGTTGGGATAATTGTAAGTGGTATTATAGAGGTATGTGTTGTAGTTAGGATTAATGTGGAAATGAGTGAGGTAGATGTAAGTAATATGTTTGTTTGATGTTGGTGTGGGAGATTAGGATGTAGTGATAGCATATATGGTTGAGATGGTTATATACATATGTGGTAAGGATGTATCTGATGTGATAGATTGGGGCATGATCGAAGTGGATGAATTAGGGGATACAGTCAAAGCTGATGTGGATGTAGTAAGGATAGGAGTAGGTATAGGTAGAAGACAAATAATATAAGTTGACATAGGTGTGATAGTCAAGGATACGACAGGCTCTGAATAAGGGGTGAGAATAATGTCCAAGGTTTGTGTAGGTGGAGTCATTAATGAGATTAGATTATGATTAATGTTGTTAATGGTGTGAGAAGTTGGGTAGTTGATATGTAAAAGGGGTGGCTTGATTTTTTGGTGGTTGACTAGGTGAAGTGGTGGAGCTTATCTACTTGGATATCCCTCTTAATCTATAAGTTTTTGGATACATTGTTTTGAAGGAACAAAACTTCTAAATGTCGTGACCTTTAACTTGATGATATTTATAATAGTGTCCTTCATGATACCACATAGGATTGGATAGCGATTAATCCACAAGTCTTATGGGAGGATGTTGGATGGAGTGTACCACCATCAACTTGTCAAATATGGAGCTATAGGATTCTCCCTTAGGGGCTGTAGTTAGGAAATGGTCTAAAGGCTCTTTGTGAAGACACCATGTAAGAGGGACATATGGATGGGGATTGTACTGTGATGGTACTTGGCAGTAGTTTTAGATTTGTAACTATGTATAGTGGGTTTGATCAAATTGTTCTTGGGATTTTTTGGTAAAAGCTTGAGTTGTCCTTGCTTAAGGGACGTGAGTTTCAAGTTTGCGAACCTATGATGAAGGATTATTTGAATGTTTAAAAAGATTGGATTTGCAATGTAGAAGAAATATGATTCACACAAGAACACGAGAAGAGTATCAATGATTTCAATTCTATGGTAGAGTAAATTATAGTTGATTGAAAATATCATGTCATCGTATGCAACAAAGTCTATGATAGAACTCGTCGCTAAACTGTCTAATGGCGCACAAGATCATTAATAGTGATTTTGTGTGCAATATTAATCAAAAATATATTCTAGGAACAATTGTGTGATCTGGGTAAAGGAAAACAAGGAATGTTGAGGAATCTTGTTTGTACCAATCCAATGTTGGAACCAGCTAAGGACATGGGGAAGGTGTGAAGCATAAGTTCTATATCATACACGATAAGGTAATATGTGTGCTTAAATGTGTAAAGATGTTTTTTGGGGAGATATTCCTTGTTGTTGAACTTAGTAAATTTGAGAATCTCCTAATGAGGAGGGTAAGGTTTGATTGGAACCGATGGATGAATGGGGTTCCTTACATATTTTTTTGTAAGATAACACAGCATAGGGTCCTAAGGTAGCAGCCTCTAGACTACCCAACCTATTCATTAAGGGATAAATAGGATCGTTGGATGTGATGATAGGTCGGGATTGTGATTGTGTGGCATGAAAAAATATCTTGATAATGTGGTTGATAAGTTTTTGGATGTGTGGGTGTTTGGGGGTTTCGTTTGATAACGATTAATATGTGTCATGGGTTGAGATAATATAATTAGTTGTAACGATTGATGTTGAAAAATAGGGACATGATGTTATTGTTGAGATTGGGAAAGTTGTTTTGGTAAGGGGATGACCAAGGTTATGAGTGTTAAGATGTTAAAATGGTTAGAGAATATGATGGGTAGGAACGTCAATGTTAAGAGGTTGAGATGGTTGGATAGGACATATTATCAGTGGATGGAATAGAGATAGAGTTGACATAAAGTGATGTGGATGGAATAGAATCCACCAATTGAGTAGATTGATAAGATTGAAATATTGTGGGAGATTTATGAAATAGGAAGTCATAGATGGGGCTAGAAGGAGGCCCAAGAGTTTCTAAAGGAGCTAGATGTGGGGGTGTAGTTGGTATAGGAAGGTTGGGTTGATGAGAATTGGTTTCAACATAGGGATTCTTTTGGATGACATGGTACTCATGAGGCAAGACCATGAAGGCAAGGGGTTGGGTAACTAAAGGTGTGGTCCTCAATTAGGACTCTTATTGGGAGAGTCATTGAGGAATTGCGAACCTTTTGTGTTTTGGGTGGTTTTGCCGTTGGGGGGGGGCTCTGTCTTACATTGTCAGAACACCGGGGTCTGGGGGTTCTGTGGGTGTTAGGCGGGGGCGGTGGTGTTGTGTGCTTTGCGGGGGGGGAGATGTGGTGGGCGGGGGGGGTGCTGGGGTCTCTCTGCTGTCGCCTCTTCTCCTCTTCACTCGTCACGCTTCGTCTCTTGCCAGAGGCGGCCAATGAGTTGGACGTGGGATGTGAAAAAATGTGGTGCCACAAAAGGGGGAAGTTTTTTGATGAAGATGGTGCCCCAAGAGAGGCACAAATATGGCCACAAAGGTGGACTTTGATGAACAAGATAGAAATATGGTGCCCCAAAAGAGGCATAAATATGGCCACAAGGACTTGAACGGGAAGGTTCCCCAAAGGAGGAAAAATATGACCACAAAGGTGGTATTTAGAAAAAAAATTATGATGCCCCACGAGAGGCACAAACATGGCCACAAAGGTGTGCTAATATGATAAATAGATGGGTTTGGTAAGATCAGATGAGATTAAAACAATGTCAAAAGTGAAGTCCCCTAGCGTCAAGGGGGTTGTCTGGATTGATGTGGATGGGATACTTAGACCCAACGGGGTTAAAAAATAGGTGGGAATTCCCTAGCTCCCCCCTAGCGAAAGAAATTATATCACTTTGGAAAAATTAGACATGAATTAGTTAGTGGGTTTCGAAGGAGTTTAAATGGGATCATCGTAGAAGGAGCGTTGATCGTACCTTTGGATTTAGATTGGATAGATGGTTGGGGATCATAGAGATGATGGGCAAGGCAAAAAATATCGATGAACAAGGGATGAATCTCTTTGGGAGGAATGATATGTGCAAGAGAGATGTTAAGGAATGGTGTGGATGAAGGAGGGGATTTGATGGATGAAAAAGTAAAAATTAGAGTTGGATCAGTCGCGATGGATGGAGAAGGATGGATTTTCTAGATGAGAAACTCATCTTTCTCAACAATATCATCGACAAGAGTCTAAAAGGCCTTACAATTCTATGAGAAAATTTAATTGGGATTAAAACATAATGACTTCTTAATTTGAGGATTAAAATGTCTAATGGGAGGAAGCATGATGGCAAATATTTGAATTAAAATTATAAGGGTATCTGTGTAGTACTCGATTGAAGTATTGGAATGAAGATAGATATTTTTGGTTTTAATAGAATATCTTGACTTGGATTTAGAGGAAGAGGTGGATGTAGATTGGATGGGTGGATTAGACATCTTGGAAGATGAATAAATTTTTCAAGGGGGATTAGATTGTTTGGATTTGGATTGAATGTGAGGAGGTGTCTTAGATGAAGGGGATGACCTTGAAATGGATGAGGGTATACCTGGGATGGGTTTTGTAATGTTGGATCGATGAGGAGAGGCAAGGTATAATTTATTATGAGGATGCATAGGATAAATTTGGGAATGCTTACCAAGAGTCTTAGATTTTGATCAATAATTATTACCCATGGCAGGGATGAATATAATCTCAACCGGTGGATCTGAATGTATAGGTATAATTTTGGGATTGGTTGATGTAGATTTTATAGAGGGGGAATGGTTCCTCCTGGTGTTTTTCTTATATGGAGGCACTTTCTTCATAAATGTTTTAAGGGGTATCATTAATATATCCAAAAATTGGGAGGGTGTGACTAGTGTGGTAGTGGATATATATGTAGATATAGGAATGAATGTTGGAGAAGGAGTGGGTGTAAAATATTGGGATGGAATGGATGATGTAGTCATATGTAAATATGTAGGTACATGCGTCGAGATAGGTGTTGTGATAGTTATAAGTGGGATTGTAGAAGTATGTGTGGTAGTTGGGATTAATGTGGAAATGAGTGATGTAGATGTATTAATAAACTTGTTTGATGTAGATGTGTGTGATTGGGATGTAGTGATAATATGTATGGTTGACATGGTTGTAGATATAGGTGTTAAGGATGCATCTGATGTGATATATTGGGGAATTATCAAAGTGGATGAAGTATGGGATATATTTAAAAGTTAATTTGGATATGGTAAGGGTAGGAGTTGGTATAGGTATATGATAGGTAATAGAATTTGACATAGATGTGATAGTCGTGGATACGATAGGATTCGAATAAGGGGTGGGAATAATGTATAAGATAGGAGCAGGTGGAGTCATCGATGAGATTATATTTTGATTAATGGTGTTAATGGTGTGAGCGCTTGGTATTTGAGATGTGGAATGGGTGGCTTGATTTGTTGATGATTGATTAGGAAAAGGTTTCTCAATTCTGTCGAGGGGTTGGCTAAGTGAAGTGGCAGAGTTGTTTATTTGGATATCCCCTTGATTTATAAGTTGTTGGATGCAATATTTGAAGGAACGACACTTCTCAATGTCGCGACCCTTGACTTGATGATACTTACAATAGTGGGATTCATGATACCAAGTGGGATTGGGTCACGAGTCATCCACGGGTCATATGGGAGGAAGTTGGATGGAGTGTACTACCATCAACTTGTTAAATAATGAACTCTAGGACTCCCCCAAGGGGGTATAGTTAGGATATGGTCTAAAATATCTTTTCAAGGACTCCATGTGAGAGGGAGATATGGATGGGGATTGAACCATGATGGTATTGGTGATATTTTTAGACTTGTCACTATGTGTAATGGGTTTGAAGAACTTAGTCTTGGGCTTGTTTTATTGAGCTTGAGTTGGCTTTGTTCAAGGGAATGCATTTTGAATTTACGAGCCACGGTGAATGCTTCTTCAAATGTTCGGAAATATTGGATTTTCAATGTAGAAGAAATATGCTTCGCACAAGAACGTGAGAAGAGTTCTATGAGCTCAACTTGTGGAAGATTAAATGAAAGTTGACTTGTAATTCCACACCATCGAATGAAGAAATATATGATAGACTTATAATCAAACTATTTAGTGGTGTATAAGTCATTGATAGCTATTTTGCATATAATATTAATAAAAAAATTCTCTATGAATAATTGTGTGAGAAGGGTAAATGAGAATAAGGAATGTTGAGGAATTCTATTGTACCAATCCAATGTTGGAACAACCAAATATATAGGGAAGGTGTAAAACATACATTCTTGATCAAGTGTGATAAGGTAACATGTATGTTTAAATGTATGGAGATGTTGTTAGGGATCTTCCTTGCTATTGAAATTGGTAAACTTGGGAATCTCCCAATGAGGATGGTGTTAGGAAATAAGAGATAAAATATGCAGAATAATCCCTTATAGAGTCGCAACAGTAGAAACTAATATGCAGAAAATATTACAGATCTCAAATAAAAGTGTAGAATAAATAACACAACACAGAGAGACAAGATTTAACGTGAGTCACCCAATTTGGGCTACATCCACCAAGAATCACTTGCTCAGATTTTATTACAAGCCTCCACTCTCTCAATACAATACCCAGATCCGTTTGCAGCTATGCTCAACAAACTCTACAGAATTCACACCCTAATTCAAAGCACTATCCCAATACATTTTCTTGTGTATCTATCATAGGCATAAGACAGTATAAATAGATCAATTTCTTAAGCATGTGATGATACAAAACCGTGGATATCAAAACCATAGGCAAAAAACCGTGGGTATCAAAACAATGGGCTGCAACCTTAGGGTGATCAAAACAATGGGTACCGAAAAACCATGGGCCCAAAAACAGCCCATAACGGTTACCCATTACCCATGGGTTAATAAACCACCCATGATCATTTGCTTCGGGGGATTCGGCCCCAAACCCCCTTGACCCACTCATCGGCAAACAAGACCGCCGTAAAAATACCCGAGTGTAACACATAGAGTGGTGTACCACACTCTAACATGAAAACAAGCTCCATAAACATAACAGATGGAAAGGTTTGATTAAAATTGATGGATGAATGGGTTCATTATAGATTTGTTCGTAAGATAATGTAACCTTGGGTCCTAAGGTAGTGGCCTCTAGACTAGCCAACCTATTCATTAAGGCATGAATATGATCATTCGATGTGATGATATGTTGGGATTGTGGTTGTGTTACTGCAAAATTAGCTTGATAAGGTGGTTGAAAAGTTGGATGTGTGGGTGTTTGAGTAATCATTTGATAAGGATTAATTCATGTCATGGGTTTAGATTGAATAAGTGGTTACAATTATTGACATTGAGAAATATGGGAATGATGTGATTATTGAGATTGGGAAGTTGTTGTGGTAAATGATGAATGGGGATATGAGATTTAAGAGGTTGAGATGGTCGAAGCATATGATTAGCAGGAATGTAAGTGTTAATAGGTTGAGATGGTTAGATATGCATGCTAGTAGCAGATGGAATAGAGATAGAGTTGACATAAAGTGATGTGGATGGAATAGAATCCACCAATTGAGTAGATTGATAAGATTGAAATATTGTGGGAGATTTATGAAATAGGAAGTCATAGATGGGGCTAGAGGGAGGCCCAAGAGTTTCTAAAGGAGCTAGATGTGGGGGTGTAGTTGGTATAGGAAGGTTGGGTTGATGAGGATTGGTTTCAAGATAGGGATTCTTTTGGGTGACATGGTACTCATGAGGCAAGACCATGAAGGCAAGGGGTTGGGTAACTAAAGGTGTGGTCTCAATTTTAGACTCTTATTGGGAGAGATCATTAGAGGAATGGATTTAATTAGATGGATTGGATTATTGTGTTACTTTGACATGGGGAAGGGTAAAAATGAGCATGAAATAGGAGAACATTTGTTTATGCAGTTTTTTAAAAAATAAATCAAGCAACAAGTTTATTATCATTATGATTAATTAGGAGATGTGAAAAGAAAAAAGTGGATATTAAAAAGGTACCTAAGGAATGATAGCCTAAGGCTGGTTTTAGGTAGTTATGGCTGGGAAGATTTCGGGTGGATTTTTTTTGGGTGATGAAATACCAATCAGTCAACCAAGTAAGGATACGTTTTGATGTGTTATTTAGATGCATGAGTTTTAGGTGGTGTATGAGTATTGTGAGATGAAATAAGTTAAATCCTTAACCTATGTGATAAAGTCGGATGTAAAAAGAAAGGTTAATTTTAAACTCAAAAAAAAGTGTGATATTCAATGAGGGCACAGATAAGAAAGACAAATATAATAAAAAAGGAGAAAATAGGGAAAAAGTGAGGAATACATAGATAACGCTTTTCCTATTTTTCTGCACTCTTGAATGATGAGCAATCCAAGACACAAAACAAACATGAGCAAGTAATAAAGTGGAGTCTCACGCTACAGTGTTAGAAGAAGATAGAAAAAACAAGGTTAAAATAAATAAATGCAAGAGACCACCTAAAGGGTTGTCCCACTGGGCATGCCAGGAATGTTTATCTAATTTTTCATTCCTAATCAAATTAAATGATCTATTATTAGAGAAATAAGTAAACTCATATTATGGAGGGTTTAAGGTACCTCAAATTTGGATGATGTGATGGACACAGGCACAAAATGAATGATGGATCTTGCTTCTGCAATAATATGATGACCTGAAAATAAGATAAAGTGAAACGAGATTGATTAGATGGATTTATGTGAGGGCTGCTCAAAAAATTCCAGATCTAAGAAGTGGTTATATTTCATGGATGTCAACCTCCATTTGTTTAGAAAGAGTGAAATAAAGCAAGAAAAATAGATGTCATGCATAAACACAAGTATACTAAATCTGAGAAACTTATTGAAATTGATCTAGAAGTTGATATGACTAAAATAATTGCAAATTAAAGATTACATGGTTTGGTTCGATGACGACCTAGACTATTCACAGGCATGTCGACAGTGATTGTAGAAGAGTGGATCAGAAAATATAGAAAATAGGTTTGCAATGGGCTCTGGAATGCTGAGAATGTCAAGTCCATGCAGATTGGACTAGGTCAACGCCAATTGGACCAGGTCAATGCTGATTGGGAATGGATCGATAATGATCGGACTAGGTCAACAACGACTGGACTGGGTATATGCTAACTGGATATGTGTCTACGCCAACTAGATATGGGTTGGCACCGACTGTAGTAGACTATGATAAGGTCGAGGATAAATGAAAGGAGAAGGAAACTTGAAAATAAATAATCTAGAAAAGAATGTTGTTAGTGAAGCTCTGAGTGTTGTTGAGGCTGATCTTAACCTAAAAAATGTTAGACATAAGAAATATACAATAATATGATAAATATGAAGTAAATAAACATAGACACAATGATAAATATCACAAAGGATGATCATGGGTGATGAAAGCATGCTCAAAGGAGGTCCAGAATGTCTGTGAAATGCTATAAGAATGCTCAAACATGAGACGAGGTTTTGCAGGTTGCAAGAAAGCACATGAATTCTCATGCATCTGATTAAAGAATGGAAATAAAGGACTTAGGTTTGTAGGGTTAATGGATACCAGGCTAGGTTGTTGTTGATTGTGGGGAAAGTTTCCCTAAATGGGATACTTTTGTGATTTGATCAGGATTTAGTGTATTTAAGAGTTGGAAAAGATGCTTTAAAGCTTGTAGGTGGGATTGGGTTGTTTAGGGATATGTAGGAAATAAATCTAGATAGAATCAAATCTGGAAAAGAAAGGGGATGTAAATTTAGAATGAAAGAAAAGTACTAAAATAGAAGGTTCATTAGAGCATGATGGATGTTAATTAATTAAAATTAATCAATTGAATGTTTATTAATAAAAATTAAAGGTGAAAGACATGGATATTAATTAATTAATTAAGATCAATTAATTAATTAATATTAATAATGTGATGGGATAATATGGCATTTAATTAAATAAGGGGCAGGAATTAAATAAATATGTGCATGTGGGCGATCAAGGGTATATATACAAAATATAAGTGTCTACATGATGTAATGGCATCATTTATGACAAAGGATGACGAGGAAGTACAATAGGTAGTTTTTAGAAACTGTGACATGGTAGAATAAGGCATGTCATGAGTTCATGGTGTCATGGTGGAGATCACCTGATTCAGACTTGGATTTTTGAGTAGCTAGCAGCTTGAAATAAGGTAGGATGGTGATGTGATATCATATCACTATGACATATTAGATGTTTGAGTAGGTGTGTGATGATTTAATACTGTCAATATAATAGACACAAGGGTGTGTTAGTGACATTAGTGAGATTTTATTGGTCCAGTAGATATAATCCTTAGGCCTAGTTAGTAGGATGACTTGGTATGGTGGATTGAAGGCATGAGGTGGTTATAGAAGCATGGTCAAGGCTTGGAAAACATGAAGAGAGTGAGATAAGAAGAGATCAAAGCATGGAGATCATAAAAAAGGTTGAAATAGGAACAACTAGTCCTAATTATAAGACCTAATACAAGCATGGTGCAAAGCATATTAAGACAAGTGAGTTCAAACATGAGGAGTGTGTTGTGACATTGTAGAGTGCACATGAAAGCATTTATAGATCAAGATTTAGGTAGTAGAGGCATGTTCAAGGTATTTTGGAGGCATATTATTGAGGTAAAGCTAGGTAAGCATGTACAAATCATGGTAGATGATGATTTTCACATAGATACAAAGTAAAATTTGCATTAGGACATGTGAAAGAGGTTTTCTTAGTGCAGTGGAAAAAGCTTCAAGTCAAATTTCTGAAGGAGGAGCAAGAAAATGAGTTTTTGACTCTATCGAGTTCCTAAGGAGGAAAAAAACAGCTCGATGGTGAAATTAATTTTCTCAAACATACGTGTGATATTTTCATGGTACCCTAAGGATTTTTGAGATCATGGTACATGGAGTTAATAATCCAACAAAATAAGAATGAGGCAAAATGAATGACAAAATGTTATGAATGATCCTTAAGAAGGCAAGTAGGTTCCAAACCCTCCTAAACCATCCTTTGTTAGAGATGGAGAATAATTGAAGTTTTTGGTCATAAAATGTCTTGGGAAATATGAGTTGATGACTTGGGCATGTAGAGGATTTATCCTACTTCATTTTTGTGGTGGTCTCGTTCTCTAGGTCAGCTAGTAAAATACATCAATATGCTTGTTTTGAATAAATTTGTTGGTACAATCATGCATATAATATTTCATTTTGAAACAACTGGTGTACGAGAAATATTAGGATGTTACCTAAGTTTCCATGGGAATATTTAGGTAGGTTATTTTCAAAAAATTTATGAAACAAGTCAACTAAAATGACCTAACGATTAAGGACTAGAAGAGCAAAAACCAGTCATGTTGGTTTGAAGGGATGATGATGTAAAGGCATGGTTTAGAAGAAAAATTTGAGCATGGACAACTGATAGAGGTCCAATATGAAATTTTTTATCCCATGACATGATCAAGTAATGTAATTCAGTGTCCAAGTTTCAATGGTCAAATATGTCCCAATTTTCTTATGAAGAAGGTCCAAGAAACAAGAATGTAAGTGTGATTTTCTCCACACAATCCATGAAAGTGAGTGTTTGAGGATGGAGTAGAGGTCTCCTATGAATTTTTCCAAGATTTTTATTGGCATGAAATATAATTTTAGAGTGTTGAAAACTGGGCTAGCTAAGACTAGTTTTTGTAGTCTGAAACTCAGTGTGAGCAGTATTAAAGATTCAAGCTTATTCATGCTATATACCTTGAAATAGTGCATGATATGGATGTGATGAGTTGAAAAAGGATTTTTTCTCTATATAAAGGTGACATATGACCTGTAATAAGGTGATTTTTTGGGTGGAATAAATCATCTTGTGAGGACTATTTTTCCATGTTTGCAACTCCATTAGGACCTTGTCCCAATCAATATGTCATTGTGTGTATAAAGGTGATAATAATACATATGCGAAATATAAGTCACATGTAACATTCTTCAATTATCAAGAATATTTTAATCTAATACATTAGTTTTTATGAAGCTAACTTGTGACTAGTTCTTGAGATACCTCTATTGTGGATACCCAGCTGAGATGAAGAGAAGTAATGGAGGTATTTTGCCTTAATCTATAGTAATGAAAGTATGTGATGATGTTTTAAAATTAATTAAGATTCATCTATCATATTTTAATTGCATGACATGATATGAAAGTGTGTCTTTTACATTCAAGTTGAAGACTAGTTCTTGAAGTACATAGACCTACTTGTGCACATGAATTATGATGGAGTCTTGAAGATGAAATGGCGAGGTGTGAAGTATGTCAAGGATATAGACACAAAGGATAAGAAAAAATTTAATATGCATGCATCTTCATAATATCTGTATCATTTTTTAGGATGGATAAAAGACAAATAAGTCTTCATTGTGAAGAAGAATACAAATGGAATGAATTGTTACGTAAGAAGACCGCAAATATCAGTTGAAGATGGAATATTTTTATCGGTGTCATAGTTGTAGTGATTGTAGGAATAATTTTTAGCTCCTTATGGAAGTCATAAGGGTCATGAAAATTTAGAAAAGGTATAAAATTTTAAGTGACATGCCTGTAAATGTAATGATGACAATATGAAAATTTTAGGTGACATCATCCAAGCCTCTTGTACAAATTGAAGAGGAAAGAAGTTGAAGGGGTTGGTAGATGAATTTGGAGAAGTGAAAGATGAATCAATCCTCATGTATATGTATGTCTCAATGTGCATGAAAATTTTCTCTTGATGACTGTATTGAAAAAATGATTTTTTAAGAGAGATATGAATGATAGGTACATCTTTGTGTATATGAGGAAAATTGTGTATGTATAAAAAGATTCATGAATATTGAATTAATACTAATATTAGTTGATGAAGAGTGGAGGAAGGAAATTTCATCCTTTTATGAATTAGGAACAAACATTTGTAATTGAAAGAGGGTTTTAAGTCTATATTTATAATAGTATGAGCACATGAGAAAATAAGTGAATAAATGTGAGTGAATAAGGAAGACAAACATAGAGGATCTGAATCAGAGATCACAATTTTTCGGTTCAAGCAACTATATGAAAGTTATCACAACTATGTAAAGTATAGGTGGGTGCTTAGCAAAGTAAGTAGTTGGTGATTCCATACAAGTAAGTGCTTGAATAAACTGTTAGGAGTTAGTACTTCCATGCAAGTTGGTGCTTGTAAAATTTGTTGGATTTGATGATTCAAGTTGAGTGGGCTCTCAACAAATTGAAATCCTTTAAATATTTTATAAGACAATTTTCCTCATAGTGCATTGATTTCAATGGGATTTTATCCCTTTAAGGGCATCCCACATTAAATATTTTCCTCATGTGTACTTGCATGTTATTTTCTTATGTTTGAATAGATTTTTTCCCTTGTGGTTAAGGTTGATCAATATTGAATGACTTGCTTTATTTTTAAAGAATTTTAAATTTTTTTAGAATAACTGATTCACCCCTCCCCTCTCAGTGCTCAAATTTTCCAATAATTGGTATCGGAGAAAGTTCCTTGTAAAGAATTTTTTATATCTTGAAGGAGATCCTTGAAGCACAAACATGGGTAAACTATCTGAAGTAGTTCTAAAAAGGAAGATTGAGATTGTTGAGTCTCTAATTCATGAATAGAAATTGAAAATCAAGTGTATATAAGATGAGCATGGTCAAGCCCTCAAAGATATGGAATCTTATGTTGAGAGTGTGTTAAAATCTCTAAGAGAAAAATAAGATTCTTTCCTTAGACATAAAGAAGAATTAAGATCCTTGAAAGTTGAATTAGAAGAAGAAAATAAAATATTTAAGATGTATGTAAAATTAGAGAAGAGCTTTGAGTTCTTGATGAAATTTTAGAGATTAAAAGAGAAAAAAATGACAAGGCATGTACATGAATATAAGAAAACATGGAGGAGGCCAAGGAGACAAATTCAAGAAGATAAAACTTAGTTAGAAAACCTAATTCGTCAGGGTATGAAATATCTTTCAATGTCTATTGTCATAATTGTAATGATTTTGGAAAATAGATCTTAGGAGTATATGAACCTTTTCAAATATGAACATTCATGTCAGGATTACAATTATTAGCACTCAAGGAATATCACTTATTTCAATTATTAAGAGAAGGGTCATATTGTTAGGTATTGTCTCTATGAACCATCTAGTCAAATTTGTAGAAATGAAGGACCTGGAGGTAAGAATGTAATTGTGTTTTATAATTATTTCTATAAATTTTTATGATCAAAAGGATACTAATTTAAGTTGGTATCTCATATCACATCAATATAAAATAAAAGAATTATGTTATGTGTTACAATTGTCATGAACTTGGATATTTTGCAAAAAAATTGTTATCAAAATGAATATCCTAGGTATAAAATCAAGCTTCATGAATGCAAAGGGAAAGGTAAGAAGGTGTTAAAAATGAAAACCAATCCTAGGAGTGAGTATAAGTTATTTAGGTCTAGTAAAGTCACTAAAAATAATTATGTTGAGCATAAACACATGGTCAAGGAAGTAGATTCTAGGTATGAAGAGGAAAAGATGATAAGAAGAAAGTATGTGTAAATGGAAGAAAGAGTAAGGAATAAAAAATAGTCATAGGAGAACCTAGATTTAACAAGATATAAAATTTTTTTCATAAATTTGAGAAGGAAGAAGGAAAGTCTAGTACCAGTCATGAATAACCTTTATCCATAACCAAGAGAGAGACAGTAAATGAGGTGCATCATACATATTTGTCAAGGATTCAATAAGAAGATGGAGACATAGGAAATTAAATGATAATATCTGAAAGGACATCCAAGAAGTATGAGAATATCTCAAAGTCCAAGAGAGAAGATAGAGTCTTTGAGCTGCTTGTGATGACTATATGTTATTATAGTGATCTAATAAGTAAGATGTGTCTTATCTAGGATTTTAAAAGGAAATTATCATTTGAAGGAAGCATGGTGTGTTATTGAAGGGGTATTACCACCAATAGGTGCTGATTCAAAGTCTTAAAAATGTTACAAGTATGTGAAGAGTCAAAAGGTATGTCTATTTATCTCCTTTCTTAAGGTCTAATGTGCATGATTGATCTGTGTAAGGTTTTGAAGGTCTCATTTGATCATCTAAGAAAAGAACAAGAGTTTGGAGTTCATGTTTATGTATAGTATGTTATATCTATTATTAATTATTACATCAATATCTAATAAAGTGTCTCATATTGGTCTATGATATCCACCCTAGTCTTCAATAATAGAGTCATGAAATAAGTGAACCTCAAAAGGCACTGTTAGCATCTGCAACAAGCTTTTTTGAGTCTTAACTATTTGTCTAGCTATGAAAAGTGTATGTGTACTTTTCATTATTGTAAATATGTTGTAGTAGTAAATGTACTTAGGGGATCAGTGCACAAGTTTTAGTCATGCTCAAGGAAGTCTTTATGATCATTAGTTCATCAAAGTCTATCAAATCTTATGAAGAAGAAAAGGATACAATCAAAGCTTTGTGAATGATGAAGAGAAGCTTAATCAAAAAGAGATTGGTTTTCAATACTTTTGGTGTAATAATGAAGGATAATGATGTCATGAATTCACTCAAGGTATCCTTGGCTCATTGAATTTTGTGCATGAGATATCAAGAAGTCATGAAGTATAGTTATGTCACTCATTGTCTCATTTTAATTTATGAAGTTAGAGGTGTTCCCTATCTTAATATGAAGAAAATATTGTAATGATTTTTAGTCCAATTGATTTACGGAGTAAGGATGGTCAAAAAGGTTTATTGTGTAAGTATTAGGAGTTATGTTTAGGCCTTGAGTTTATCCTATCAAGTCTCTTTTGGTTTTTAAAATCATAAGCTGTCTCAATAAGACTCATGTTGAGTCATGTCTAAAATGTCCACATGAGATTTTCAAACGTGATAACAAGACTATGAAGGTGAAGTTCATGGATGTTACTTTGTTAATACTTCATATATATGTGGTTTAAAACTATGTTGCAAGATGCTCATATGGTGAGAGTGTTTTTTATCTTCAAATTGAGAAAGCATGAAGACTATGTTATTTATCAATAATTAATATCCATTTAAACGTTTCACAAGATCTAAGAATATTCCACCCACAGGTATAAAATGAGTATTTTCATGACCTAAAAAAATGGTCTAAAATTTCTAAGACTGGTTCTTCATTTCCAAGGGCTAGTTTAAGTAAAATCGAAGAGATAAATGTCATGGAGAGAAAGGTGTTGGATACTTGGATCTATGACTTGATGCTTTCTAGGGATGCTTGAAAGTTGCATAATGCTTAAGAATATTAGGATTCATGTCTAATGTATAAGGTTGTATCAAGCTTTATTGGCCTCATAAATGGTTGCAAGAAGAAGTGTAAGCCTCTATCATTGCCTCTAATAATGAGATGGTGATGTCATCACTAGTATACAATGTGTTAACCCTAGTTATCTGGTTCTTAGAGCAGAGATGTAAAATTACTCAAACAAGATTTCAGGGGGTCCAAGAGGGTGTATAGGAATATAGATCCTTGAATGAAGTTATAAACATTTTTTCAAGGGGTGTGTTTGTTAGGGGTGTTAAAGTTGGATCAAAGAGATGACAGCTGATTCATAAAGCAAAATTCTTCTGTAGTGGTGACTATCTATGATTATAGAAGTATAATAATGATGCATTCTAGGTATATGAAGACAGGAGGTGAAGTCTCTCGTGATATCCCAATGTATGAAGAGGTTAGGCTTAGTGAAGGACTATAAGATTGTGTAAAAAAGAAAATTCTGAGGATTCTGTAGAGTGTGATTCTCTTAGAGACAAATCAATATTGTATGAGGCAAGAAATATGGACATCTGGTAGTGTATGAATTTTAATGATGTGTGGGTGTTGATCAATGAATTGAATGAGGAATCTAGCAGTGGATTCCTCATCCCTTAGAAAGTGTGATGCTTGATTGATGCAAGATTGGTAAAGAGTACATATTCTATATCTCAGGTTATTGCATAGGTTGTTAGGGTTGAAATAGGTGACCTACATGTCTGAGAAGAGTACCCTTAAGAAGGGGAGATGTCTATACCTTTAAGTTGTGTTTAGGGCTGTTAAAACGACTGATCCGAAAAAAATATTTATGATTTCTACCGCGTCACCCAAAGTGAGGGAGACAGTAACAGTCTTAGCTCCTCAATTGACATTGGACATGAAATGAAAAAGCTAAGAAGATAATGCAAAGTGTTTTGGAGACAACGGCACTATGCTTGCTCCTTCTTCATGGCACACATGTCAGGTATGAAGTTTATTTTGGCTCCTCGAGGCCACAGGCCCCCAGAGGGAGGACAATATTGTTGACTAGGGGGAGCCTTCGGCAGAGCGTAGGGGATAAGTGATCTTCTATAACAGAATTTTTGACAAAAATAGTTTTTAAAAGATGCTTAATGGATTTAGGTGCCAAAGTGCAAATAACCCACATATGGAAAAAAATTAGGAGTGTGAGCAATTTTTTCTGCCTGTGTTTTCGGGACTAGATAAAACGAAAGAGTTACAGAAAGGTTAGCATGATGGTGTTTTGTGCTGCTTATTGCTTATTCTACAAAAAATTTGGGATGTGCATGTGCATCTGTCTAAGGGGAGCATGGTACAAAATGTACCATGCAGGCTTAAAAACAGAGTCACGGAAGAAACGACACTTTGTGGGTGCCGGTTGACTGATTGCGTTCCCCGGTTGCTGTTTCCAACCAATAAGGGGTCCCAATAGTTTATGAAGATGAAACCCTGAGCTACATATATACTTTTCATTAAGTACAAAAGGGGGGGCGGCGCTCCCAATGTTTCCCCTCCTGACCCCGGGCGATTGTTTGGCCACGTGATTTTGGTTTTCACGATATGTAAACGCTCGACATCGGTGTAATGTGAGTTTATAAAGAGGATTTAGTTAGCACGAGGCTGATATGTTCGTAACTAGCTTGTCCGTGGGGATAATCAGCAGGCCATGGCCTGCGTTTCATGAGTGTCATGAAATGGACGCGATAGCTTGATTGAGAGTAGGTTTGAGTAGCTAGTGGCTTTGTAAAGTTAGGATGTTGATGTGATAGCCTGATTATGGATGATGTATTAGCTGTTTTAGTAGGGTTGTGATGACGTAATAGAAGTAAAATACCAAGACATGGCGGGCGAATGAGTGCATTATAGTGACATTAAACTTGGTCTAAATAGGCCTTAATCTTTACCGCGTAGTCACAGGAGATCTTGATATATATAGTCTGGCTTAAGGCCATGAGGAAAATAGATCACACGTTGTTCAAGGTTACTTAAAATCATAAAGAGAGTGAGTTAATAGAGATTAAGGCAATGGGGAAAATGAAAATAAATAAGTAAATTAGAACAACTAGGCCAATTCTAAGACTATTACAATCTTGCGTGCTGTCTGATGCCAAGCAAGCTAAGCCCACGTGGTTCAAAACACAAAGGATGTGTGTTATGTGACATTGTAGAGAGCATGTGTGAAATATTTACAGGTCAAGATTTGGTCCTTAGAGGAATGTTTAGGTATTTTGGAGGATAGTATTGAGGAAATTAGGTATACATTTAATAAACATGGTGGATGAATTTTTGCTGTTTGTAGATAGATGTAGAAGTGAACATAGAGCCTCTATGAACATGGGAAGGATGTGCGTAGTGTGGAGACGGGAAAAAGTTTCAATTCAGAATTCCAAAGGAGACCAGGAAATTGAGTCTTTAAACTCTATCGAGTTGTAAGGAGGCAAAACAACTTGCTGGGGGAACTTCATTTTGAACCAAAAACATAGTGAGTGGTTGCCATGGGAGCATAACAATTATTTTGGATAATGTTACATGGAGTGAGAAGCAAATGACCTAAGCCCGAGGGGCAAAGTGAATGTAACCAAAGCCCTATTATGTATGACTACCCTAAGAAAGTAGGTTCCAAACACCTCTAACGCCCCTCCTGTGAGTGTGGAGAAAGAAGCTTGAAATGTTCAGTCATAATATGTCTGAGAAAGCTAAGTTGATGACTTTGGATGGAATGTTGAGGAATTCTTGCTCTACTTCATTTTTATGGGGGTCTGATTCTCAGCTTGGTCATTTGTATGAGTGTTAAAATACAAAATCTACTGTTTTTTGAATAAATTCGTAGTAAAATTCATGTGATCAAAGGATTTCATGTTGAAAAAATACTGATGTGGCGATAAATATTATTTCCCTAGTTTCCAATGAGCATATTTCCTGTTGGTTCTTTACAACTTTTGATGAACCATGTCAACTAAGATACATAAATACTTAAAAAGGGCCTAGAAGAGACAAAAGCCAAGTCATGTTGGTTTGAAGGATCATATGATGATGTAAAAGGCTGGGATGATGTTGTTACAGTGTAAAGTGGAGCAATGGACTATGTAGAGTCTAATATCACATTGGTTTATACACTTGACCATGATCAAGTGAGGGTATTCATTGTCCAGTTTTAACTGGGTTCAAAATTTGTCTTAGTTTCCTGTCAAGAGGTCTGAGAACAGAGGTGTAATGCTTAATATTTATCACAACTCCATGAAGTTTTGACGGCTCGGATTCTAGGTATCCCTGTGTTTTTATTGGCAATGAAG